>PVKA01019797.1:0-41432 GCA_004027165.1 Ctenomys sociabilis
GAATCTGTGATATAATTCAGCTACATAAATACCTGTAAATATAATATCATGTATGCACCTTGTACAATACCAAAACATTATGAAAACAGTTTGCAATGTATTATTTCATCCACTCTGTATGGTTATGGTGTTTTGAAACTGTCTGATTGACATTTGTATTTCAATAAAATAAAAATAAATGGAAAAAAAATAAAAATAAATAAATAAATAAATAAATAAAATAAAAATAAAACCTAATACTGATTCATTATAAAAATATCTTCATAATCTACAGAAGCACAAAGAGGATTTGAAAAATTATAATGCAAAAGAACCTTTATAATGGCTTTTTTAGTTTTGGTACCTGGAACTGAATGTAGGACATTGCAGTTGCCAGGCTGGCGCTTGTGCCACTGAGCCATATTGCCATCCTTCTCATGATATTTTATAAGAAAGGTAACAGATATGTAAAAATTATTAATGACAATTTTTTGACATAAGCTATTCTAGTAGAAATTTTACTTTGTTGTTCTGCATGTGATAGAATATGCCAAAATGAAAATTGCAGTATGAGATTATTTTTTTCAGAAATAAATCCCCTACTGCTACTTAAATCAGTATATGGTAATTTATTGAATTTTGCTATATTGACTAAAACTCAACTTTTGCTTCCAGCCTGAATTTCTAGTAGGGTTAATATAAAATTTCTTCAAAATAACTTCGTACCAGTTTTTGCCCTGTTAGGCCTTCAAGGAGGTCAAGGAGGCGTCTCCCATCCTGCAGGTCACTGAAGAGGTTCTCTATGTGCTGCTGCCTCCCAAACTGAAATAGAAAATGTTACCAGTTAAACAAAGCGTGCTTCCAAAGGCTTGCTTTCATAGTCTATCTCTTAAAGACATACACAGATTTTTAATTTATCTAATTAACAACCTGTCAAGGGTAATGGATTTGAAAAGTATATTTCAAATTCAAATAACAAAAGAAAATATATCACTTGGTCAAATCTGTTTGAAAAGTTTTGGATCAACAAGTGTCAGAGATCTATGTCCTACTCTTAATAATCTCACTTAGTGAATTCTGATCCTATAAAGGAGAAAAAAGTGAACACTTAAATTATCATACAAATCATGGTAGGAGGAAAAGTAGAAACACAAAGAAACAAAAAGGTCACATTTGATTTGTGCTAAGTGGGAATATAAAATGTTAAGATGTCGTGTACTTGGAAGTATAATATAATATAATATAAAACAGAATATTAAACACTGTCACACATTTGACTTCTCTTCATACACATTTTGTGCATTGCTTGAGATTTCAATAATCTTATTCCTTGATTGTTATTAACTTTCTAAATATAGTTTATGACTCCAGTCTATAGTCAGCCATTGCTGGGGGCAGGGAGATGGCTCAGTAGAATAAGCGCTTCTCTAGCAAGTGCAAGGGCCTGAGTTCAATCCCTGGTTCCGCCCAAAAAAAAAAAAATTCAAATATATAGTCAGCCATTGCACATATCAAATGACACCTTAAAAATTAGTATTTTAATCCCTTCTTACCGTTCACTAAAACAACTTCTCTTGAGCAAATGTGAGCACATACAAACACACATGAACACACACACAATTTTATAGATAATATACAAACACTAGTTGTCATTAAAAGTGAAGGCTATAAAAATAACCCAAAACAACTACATCTTGTTCTCTGAATGACTACTATGAAGACAACAATATGCAATGTGTTGGTAATTGTCCTACTAACCTGTTTTGAAACTGTTTCATTGCTATTTTGTCTTTTTTTCTCATTAAAATAAATAAAAATTTAAAAAAGAAAGTGAAGGCTATCAAAAGTTTTATTTCATCTCATATGCTAGGTTCATCAGACTGATGTTATCTCAAATTCTATAGAATTTATTTTTCAGCAGGAAAAGTATTATTTTTAAATGGTAAGGTCACAGAATAGTGAAAAGTATTAGGGAGAACACTAACTGGAAACTCTCAGTCTTGGAACCAAGAAATAGCTTGGCCTGAATGTCACATAATGGGGTTACAGCCTTTGAGAGACGGGGCTCCTCTCATCCATTCTTTGGATCACATACAACTTTGAATCTCTTATATTTATAGAAAATCAGCAAAAGCACTGTTTTCCAGGGAAAAGACTTCTCCGATGTGTTCCAGATTGAAGACACAATGTCAGATTCTCCCTACAGCCAGAAAGTCATGTCAGGGAGAAGTGCTGTCCATGTCTGAATGACATGCATAAAGAAAAGATGGGCACGCAGACTCCACCAGTCCCTGCATGCTCATGTTTCAGAATCCAGCCGCACATATGCTTGACAAAGTTAACTGCAGGTTACCTGTTCAAATTCTACACAAATAGCTCTTGTTTCAAATTTGTAGGGGAAAAAGAAAACACGAACATGCTGGAATGTATTTAAAGCAGCTTTACTACAAACAATGTAGACGTAAAACAATCTGCAAAAATTTAAAGAATGCTTTACTAATAAGCACAGAATTGAATGTACACTTTCTAATAATGCTATCAAGAATTTCATATCCAACTGGGAATAACTTCATATTTTGAGCAAAATAGTACGGGAATACTTTTTAAATTAGATGAAGGTGGGATAGCCAGATAGCTAGAGGACTAAAACACCTGCTTAGGTAAGTGAAGGGACTGGGGTTCCATCTCCAGCATGCTGTGTAGGCCCAGTCCCTGAGCTCACTGAGACAGTGACTAAGAGTGTGCGTGGTGGTGCGAGCCTGTAATCCCAGTACTTGAGAGTCTGAAAACAGGAAGAACACTATGAGTCCAATCTACATAGTGAAACACTGTAGACTTTGCTAATATGGTGAAGGCACACATTGCCTTGAAAGTACTGGGAGAATTTTATATGCAAAATTTTACAAGAATAATTGAGAAAAGTCTGGCCTCTAAATTTTCAAAATGAAATCTTAGGCTGGGTCTAGAGTTCAGTGGCATTAAGTGCCTGACTGGCAAATGCAAGGTCCTGAGTTTGATTTCTGCTAAAACAAACAAATAAAAAGCCCTTAAAAACCATGAATCTTGACAGGAAACATTTTAGGAAAGTGCATATCCAGGTAGATAAGCAAAAACTTGCCAATCTAGGAGGGATATTAATGGAAAAATAGGCTCCGTTAAATACAAGTCATAGCATAGAATAGACATATTAAGCAAGCATTTGGGTATAGAACATAAAGATCATACTGCGTCAAAAAACAAAAGAACTATGTTTGAGTTTGGGGGCAATGAGACTAGACCAATGGTGTCATGGCAGACCATATAGGTTTAGCCCAAAGCCAATCATATACACAAGAGTACCTTATAATCTTATTCTTCCTAAACATAGTTTAAGATTCCAGTTTATAGTCAGCCACTGCACTAAAACAACTAGTCTATGTAAATTCTAGGTACAGATAAAACTTTAGCATGTTATTGACTCTTCTAGAAAGGGCAGAGCTCTCCTGTGGTATGCCCTGCTGTGCCCAGGTTTGGTATCCCTGGTAAGAGTGGAAAGTAAGGAGTTAAAAAAGAACATTCTACACACCTTTACCTAGCCTAATAAATGCAGATGGTATAAGGGAAATACTTAACAGATTTGAATTATTCTCACTATTTTGAGGGTTTCAATTAAAAACTCTTTCATTTTCCTTCCTTTCATCTTCCACAATCTGCCATGTCTTTTTGTTGCTGGTGACATTCTGTGTCATGAAAACAGTAATATTTGCTTAAAATTCCATCTTTAATGGCTTTCTTTTAAAAAGCATGAAAATGATTCTGTAATACACACAAAGCATTGTTGTAAGTCCTGGGGCACTATGGCTTTCTGCATTCAATTTCTTTCACAGCTAATATTTTCTTTATCCAGTGACCTTTGTGAACTTCTGCTACTACTTAGAAATTTATGTATTCACATATATTGCGTTTTTACTTCCTAGCCCACATAATAAGCTAGAAGGTACACAAAATGAGACAATGATCATTCTGCAATATTGTCAACATGAAGAAATACAGAAACAAAGAAAATATTCAAATAGATTGGCAAGTCAACTAAAAATTAGAAACCTCAATGTGAGAAAAATTGAGATGGTGACAAAAATGCATGTCTAAGAAAATATTTAAATGGTTTCTGAAATTTAGAGTTCTGTTGGTCTTTTCACTTGAAAATGCAAAAAGATCAATGCAATATTGTGGTAGGAGGCAAAGAGCACAGGGATAATTTAATGTGACCTTTGGGTGTGAGAAAGGTCGAGCCATGGACATATCCATTGCACAGAAAGCCATGCGACTCCTCAGTGATTACAAATCTTTAGACACAGACAACACCAAAAAAGAATGAATAAATGAGGATTCAAACCTAAGTGGGGCAAACTGCCTAAGATTTCACAGAAAAATAATTTAGCCCATTGTAATATATATAGGAATTTCTCATAGATGCATTTTTAAGTACAGGTTGTAAAATATATTTTATGTGCAATGTTAAAATATTCTATTGCATTATGATATACATGTGGAAAAATGCCAAAATCTTAAGTGTATGGCTCAATGAATCCTCACAACCTGAATATATTTGCATTAGCAGCAAGCAGGCTGAGAACTGGGACATTATCAGCACCTTCACCGGGTCCTTTCACTAGCTTCTATGTACCAGTGCCTGGTATGTAGGAACTGAACATTGTATTGATTTTTAGCATCACGGTTATCTTTGCCTTGAAATTTAATTCCAGCTTAGTATTTCATTTCATCATTCTAATGATTGAAAGACTGCAGGCTTGTACAGAGAAAAATTAGAAATGAAAAAGGTCACATCGGTGAACTATGTTTTCTTTTTCATGTGTGTGTGTATTTGATATAGGGTCCCACAATGCAGATAGGCTCATCGTGATCCTCCTGTCTGAGCCTCACCAACACTGTGATCACAGGCGCATGCCAGCATGCCTGGTCTCAGTTACTGATTCAGCACTTCCAAGGGCTGGGCCCGCACCACATGTGGTGCCAGGGATCAAGCCATGGTCCCTGGCAGGTGCTTAGTCCATTGAGCTATCTTGCCAGCCCTGATGAGGTATATTTTATAAAACACAAGGAAGTGTTATATTTCTCTGTATGAGAATGTTTTATTATAATTAACTTTATTGAGAAACAAATAGCAGTTTCAAAACAGATTAGTAGGACAGTTTCAATAATTAATACACTGCATATTGTCGTCTACATAGTGGTTATTCATAGTATAAAATCCAGACCTGATATCCTGTCTAAACACTATTAGTACAAATCTTACTTCTCATTGAATTAAGAGAAAGTAGCTGCATATGTATCTTAACTATTTTGTATATACAGATACAAATGTTAGCTCTATACACACAAAGCCTTTGAATATAGCCCTCATTGTGTCACATTCCAACTATGTGATCTTGGGCAAGTGAGTCAACCAATCTGTGCCTTACCATTTCATCTATAAAAAAGTATTATTAAGCACACTGTGATAGTGCTGTAAAGAAATAAAATGAATAGTGTTTGTTCAGAAGATATACTCGATGGGCATTAGTTATCACACATTTATTCCAACTTTTTAAACAAAATAACCCATATTATAGAATAACTAACTAACACATGAAATAACTTCAAAGTATGGCCATAAAGATCAAATAGGCTAATAAATATAAGACATTCCATATGGTGCCTCACACCAAAAATATTCAATAAATCAAAAACAATTCTTTTCTTTCTGCTTCCTGTTAAATATCATCACCTGGAGGAACAGAGTACAGCTCTCTTTGGAGAATCCCAGGGTCTTAACAGGACTTGGGAAATTTTAGGGGAGCTTAACAAGGGATCATTGTCAAAGATGAAGGCAAGCTCTAATGAAACCACCTAAATGTGCTTTTTTCCTATACGCACGGCAATGAAGGAAAAGATAATGATTACTGTTCCTTTGATACTGGGTGATGAATACAGCCACCATGAATTGAATAAGTGTCCTGACCTTTCTTTCTTCCCTCCCTGTGATCTCTTGTTAAGGGTCCATTGGCCAAATCCACCTGAGCGCAAGAGGATAAAACGGTGTATTGATTCAGTTCGCACAAGTAAGTCTCCCAGGAAAAAGAGACAGAGTGCGGGACCAAAGAACCAGGCATGTGACAAATTCTCCCAGAGCAAAGGAATCACTGTCAGGGATGTCCATTACAGGAAATAGATGAAAGCTGAATGTTCCTCCCCAGGACTTGTCTATTATTTCTATCTCCAGTAACATCATTGCTGAGAGCCAAATGCACCACTGGGACACATCTTCTTTAGTAGGGGTATCAAAGTAATACAGGGTTTCATGGGCTTTTACAGCTGAAAATTAACATGTACTTATTCATTATCCCTTGGCAGCAAATACTTTTAGAGACTTCTATATACCAGGAATACTAGTAAAATATGGCTACAAGCATAATCAAAAAGAGTCAAAGTTATTCCTCAGATCTAAAAAGTACATAAGAGCTAAGTTAGATAAAATAATAGTTTTACAATCTCTTCAGATACAAAATGATATTTGACAGTAACTCTTTATAAATCATTATCTCTAGGACCCAATGCATATGTTGTACTATTAAGTACACAAGAAACGACTCACCAAGATTGCACATTAGCACTGGCAGAAACTACAAAAGAGTCAATGGAAATTGAGTCATTATCTGTAAATTGTTTGTTATAAACCCAAAACTGAAGTATGTCTAACCAAATTTATCATGATTTATTGTTTTGTCAGGTTTATTTCAAGTATGTTTTCTAGTAACACTAAATTATTAGACCCACATTTTTTCACCTGTAAATTAATTGATCAGTATTAATTCATCTTACCAGTTACTATAAAACAAAAATTAGGGTAAATAATGTTCTACCATGCATTGCTTGGTATAACTTTAATATAATTCACAAATAGATATTTTAAATTGTATGGAAGATTCACAACCTGTGAATGTAGCTTATGAGTTTATGCCAGCATTAAGTAGACCCATAAATTGAAAATTCTGGAAGGTAACCTCACTTGCTCCTTTGAATCACACAGATACAATGGTAATTCCATTGAAGAACTTAAGTTGCTTTGTGAAGGATTGCTGTGTTTGTGTTTTTGTGGGGAAGATGGTAGCATTTTGTCTGTCACTGGATGCAAAATTGAGGAATGGAAGTAAAATTTTGTTGAACACTTTTGTTTGTGAGCTGAGCTGTTTGCAAACAGTAGTTTTTTTGGACCACAGTATTAGTACACATGCTTTTTGTTTGAGATAGCCAGTGATGGAAGTGGAGGTTATTTTTGCTCTGTCCCAATATTTGCTTTACAACACTAACCAGCACAGTATAAGGTTGGCAAGATGAAACATTTTGTTTCAAAGCATATAAATAACACTCTGATATTTCAAAAGTATTCTGATTCGTTAAATATGGTATACATCAGTCTACCCTTGATCTTAGCCAAAAGGCGAGAAGCAATTGCACTTCAGTCTATTAGATGTGTAGGAAAAATACCACATAGTAACACTCATTTCAAAGTAAAACACACAGGAGGCCATTTTAAGCTTTTAAGACCCAGTAGAAGGAAACTTTGTTGCCCAAAAGATTTATATATCTTTAAATAATAAATATAAACTTTATCTATAAATGTTAACATTTTTAGAATTTGTCAATTACATTAGAGCACAGTTGGTTGTGGACAACGTATGTGACAAGACACTGCTACTTCATAGTTGCTCCCATCTCTGGCCCACTAGCTTAGTCTAATTGCAGGCTTTTCTCCAAAGCCTATATGAAGCCTACATACCTTCTATATGTATAGAAGGCAACAAATTAAAGAAAAGAGAAATGCACCAATAGGACAAAAGTTGCACAAGATGGAATATTTATACAACTTTTATACTCTGCATAGCTCTTTTTCCTTCTAAAATTTGAACTACTTATTTCCAATCCTGCCATCAAATATGCTCAACCATTGACAATTTCAAATGAATCTGTTTCATGAACTTTAGAAGACATTAGTAGGAAATATGGAGTGCTTACTTTATCCTAGTGCAATTCTTTCTACATTACAGGACTGGTTTTAATTAATTTTTATGAGAATCCAGTGAATTTATCTCCATTTTATAAATGAGAAAATTGAGGTCCAGAGACTACAAGCAGCTTTTCTGAAGTCACATGTCTTTATTAGTATTAAATAAGTTTTATTTGTTCATTTTATAGTCTCTTTCTGTAAAGCGAAGATCATTGTAATTATTTTCTTTTGTTTAATTCCCCTTTGGTTTCTGTAGGTCAAATACAGACATATAATATTACGAATCTTTATACTACCTTTAGGCTCAATTTTTAAGGAAATTATAAGATAGTGGTAGTATAATATGTATAAATAAACACTCTTCAAACTCCTACATTCTTTGTTATACCACTCAACTTTGGAGGTCTAATTACTCTCAAGGATCCCAGTATGCCTAACACACTAAAGAAGCATAGTAAATAGTTGTTTAGAGCTTCAAAATTTTTTTATTTATTTGATATAGAGTTTTACTGTGCAATACACAATTGCAGTTTATTAGTGATCCTCCTGTCTTAGCCTCCCCAGTGCTGGGAGGATTACTGTATCACCACTCCTGGTTCCAGAGATTGAACTCGGGTCTTTGCACTTGCCAGGCAGACACTTAGACCACCAAGCTCTCTCTGCAGCTATGCTTCAAGTGAATTTTAATGCAGAATTCATTCTAACATTTTTTAAAGAGCATAGCTTTTTTATACTACCTCAGTTAAACTATAAAACACTTCCCTATAAAAATGTAATTTATATAAGTTAAAATATAACAAATACAATTTTTAAAGTTGATGAGAACTAAATGAAAGTGTAGTAAATAGGACAATATGTTTTTCTGCATTGTACTTAGTACAGCCATTTTTTGAAGGTCCACTCGAGTATATGATAATCTACCTGAAAGTCATTCATTGAATGTGGATATAGTATAGGCTACAGGAATAAACAGGAGTTCACTTAAATTGCAAGTCTAGCAGATTGCACGTGAACAATAGGAATAAATTACTCACTACATTACTTATTTCTCATGCATTAAAGGAGAGGGACAGTTAAATTACTCGACTAACTTTAATGTATAATATTCATATGCTTAATATTGTCACAAGAACCAGGGAAGTTACAGTGATAAAAAATTAAAAAGATATCGCCAGTGATTTCCCAGTTTTCATCACAGTCTGAAAGCAAGTATGTATCAAAGCAAATGTAATTACTGCACTGTATTATATTCCTGACAATACCAGTGTTATAAATATGAGGCTGGCATAGACAGGAGATAGCATCTTCACCAGAGAAAGTACAGAAGCAGATACCACAACTGAATTGAAGACAATCAACAAGCAGATATAGAAAGGACAAGGGAAAGATATAGCTCAAGGACCGTTAAATGCTAAGGATTCTATGAGCCATTTAAGGAACTGAGATCAGGCAGTTGTTGAACACAGGGTAGCTGAAGGGAGGGGAGCTGATGAGATTAAAGAGATAAAGAAAATATTTACCATGCAAAGGAACTTGAACATGTGATTAATAAGCTTTTGTTTTCAGACTTTAGAAAACTGTTTCAAATTTTGCAAACTTCTGACCATTGATACACTAATATTTAGACTCCTATGCTAACATTGTTAATATCTTTAGAAAAAACCAATAGTGGCATTGTATAGAGTATTTGAGTATGGAAATTCTGCTTGGCAAGGGAGTGCTGTTGTCCAGCAGCGTCTACTGTAAATGGTAGATTAACTGCAAAACTGTCCCAAATATTTCATCCTTTCCTGAATCTATGGCCTTTGTAATGTAGCAGCAAAGCTTTTCTTAGGTCTATTTTCCTGCATCTTGAGTCTGGGTTGGCTTTGACTTGCTTTGCCCAGTAGGGTGCAGTGCAAGTGACTGGATTCCACTTCCAAATAATAGGCCTCCGTAGAGCTGAAATACTTTGATTTCTCCTTTTTGAGTCGGCCTCTACCATAGGAACTCACAATAGCCAAGGCTGCTGGAGAATGAGACACGTGAAGTACAATGAAATTGCCCTAGTTGTCTCAGTCACGTTGTCCCACCGAAGCTGCCAGATGTGTAGAAAAGCTCAGCTAAGATCAATAAAGCTTTCTAGGAGGTCAGTATGGAGACTCCTCAAAAGAATAGGACTAGAAATCCTATTCAAGCCAGCTATCCCCCTACTGGGAATTTTCCCAAAGGATTTGGATACACTGTATCATAGAGATATATGTGTACCTATGTTTATAGCAGCACAATGTGTGATAGCAAAATCTTGGAAACAACCAAGATGTCCATCACATGAAGAATGGTTGAAAAAGATGTGGTATTTCTATAGAATCAACAGCTAATGGAGACAGATATGCAGTCCTAGCATACAGATGAAAAATAGTCTAGCCATTATTTCAAATATATTTTTAAACTTCTGATTTTCCAGGTAGCTTGGTAAACAGTGATAGCTAAAAAATACACACATCTATATATGAATGATTATTTCTACATAGGGGAAGGGGAGAATGAAAAATTGTACTCTATAAAGATGAATATTTACAACATATAATTTTAAATTGGCCATTGAATTTTTGTGAAAAATTACTTTAACCTAGAAGGCATCCAGACTCAACAAGAGTTCAGGAGAAAAACAGTCTATATATTGTGCATAGTACTTACAATTTAATCTTTCAAAACTAAATAAAGCCCTTATATATTTAATTTTTCCTCTGTGAATAAAATAATTTAATATGTTAAAGGCTAGAGTATTTCTAAATCTACTGTAAGTAAAAATGAATTACAATTCTTCTGTTGTCATTTTTATTGTATATAAAAAAAGAATACGTTTCTTGCCCAGTATGTTCACTTAAAGTTCACTTGAGAAGTTAGCAAAGGTAAACTTCTTTCCCTCCCATTTGCTGGATTTTTACACTGTTGTCACTTTAGGTAAAAGTTCCTGTTTATCTTGTTTTCTCACTTCTTCCACTGGTCCATTATTCAGACATTTTGGAAACAAAAAATAGTGAATCAAAATAATTCTCTGTGAACTGAAACTGTCACCTTCTGTTAGTGTTTCTAGAAAAGTCATTTCTGAATAACAAAGAAAAGTACTTAGGCCTTTCTTTTCTTTCTCACAAACCCCAAGACAAATATTAAATATTTTCCTCTAAGTTAATTAGGAAAACTTAAGTGGATACCTGTCATTTAAAAAAACATTAAAACTTATATTTAAATCTCTTTAAATAGAAGATTTTACTACAAATTGATTTTCTGTTATGTGATTTAATTTTTAAAAGTCCCTATTTCAGTAATTCATTTTTATCAACACCAAACACTAATTAATTATAAATATCATTGTGCAGCATTTTCTATTTCAAGAAAGCAGCCAAAATACCTGCTACCCAATGAAAAGGAAATTGAAGTCACCTTTGCTAAAATATAATTACCAGCTGTAAAATAGAAATTCAATGAAATAGTAATCAATTTTTTTCAGAGATGCTCATTTATATGATCTATATGAACCTTTCTTTTGTTTCTTAAATTTAAGTATTTTGGGAATACAATATCAACCTTTTTGAGCATGTAATGACAGAGGTGAGAATTTCCTTTAAAATATTAAACAAAAATCATAAAATAGTCATTGTACTTTGTTTCAAAATTTTTCTTCTGATTGTAAAATTAGTAAAGTCGTACTTTAAAGAAGAAAAAAGAATTTTAAAGAAAAAGTGAGTTTTAGTTGTTTGGGAGAAAGCTCAGCAGACTACGCGCTTTCCTGGCAAGTGCAAGGGCCTGAGTTCAATCCCCAGTTCAGAGAAAGCCTCATACATGCTAAACATACATGTAACCACTAAATTACAGCCATAAGTCAACAGAGTTTAGTTATTAGCCTAGAAAGGTTTGTTTATCTTTATGAATATTATCCAACTTTACTTGATATTAAGAATTTGTGGAGAAGATATTGTTTTCCTGATTTGGAGATGTAAGGATATTAAGACATAGGACTGAAATCTATCTTGTCACAGTCTCTAGGCTGTTATCACCACATCTCACTCCGATTTTTTGTTGATCTTATTGAAGCTCATATGGTGAACATGTCTATGCATAATTAAACAAAGTATTTGACAAGTTACTTTGCAAAAATGGATCACATTAAAGCCTTTCACTTATTCTATAAAAATTGACTGTTTAGTGTTGACATACTGTAAAGTATGCCCCCATGTAGAGCATGCAGTCATGTTCAATTTGGCTGTACCATCAGAGCTAAATACTCAGATTTGTACACACATAAATCAAAGCAAATAGATTGCATGGCTCCTCAAACCAGCAACTTGTTGCAATTGGAAACCACCATCAGTCCTCTGGCCATTTAGAATCAAGGAACCAGGGGAATTAACTGAACAGTATCATTTGATGGAGTGTGTTCAGTAGGTTGTTTTGAGAACAAATATTTAATTACAAATTTATCAAAACACTTATAGTGGTGCCATATGCCTATACCACCACTCAAGAGGCTAAAGCAGGAATATCTTTATTTTTTAATTTATTTTACTGAGAATAAAAAATAAAATAACAATAAAACAGTTTCAAAACAGGTTGATAGGACAGATACAATAATTAATTCATTGCATATTGTCTAAGTAATATTGGTATAAACCTTTTCAATAAACTAAGAGAAAGTAGCTGTATACCTATCATAACTATCTCATGTATACATACAGATTTTTTTTTCACAACAAAATGCTCCTTTATACTTTTGCAAAGTTAGTAACATGTGACACAAGGTTGCCTAGCGACAAATAGTGGACCTTAACCAGACAGGATGCTTATCTCAGGAGTAAGTTAGGTTGTTTGCTTTAGGCACTGAGGCCTAGTCCCACCTATGCACATTTGCATAGTTTCCTAGCTTTTGTGGCTCCCAAGATAATCCCCTTTTTTGTTTTGTTTTGTCATAGAGGGGTGTCCCATTGCAGTTAGAGATGCTATATTTGGAGAAGTCTTTAAAGACCCTTTTCATTCTTGACACCAGTCCCAAGATTGAATTCAGCAAATAACTCAATATAATCCAATAGTGTATAATAATAGTAGTGAGTTATCAGGACAACTGACACTTGTCAGAACTTGTTGACTTGAGCCTTTTACAGCTCAGCATATTAATATAGCTTTAATTTTTATACCTCATAATTACACTTTCCTGCTGGATGGTTAACACCAAGTTAAAACAAGACCTATACAACTAAAAATTTAACTTTTGTTATGCAACAAAGTCAGTTAAATCCCCTCAGGATTTGCCTTCGAACCATGTATAGCACCCTGTAGATCTTTTATCAGTGTCAGCCATCTGGATGGGTCATGGCCAATGCTTGACCAATTTGCTCTCTACGAAAGCCTGAGAGAATGTTTTCTCTCAAGCAAACTCTCTGTAGGCACACTATACATCATCTATCACTTTCCTCTATGTCCTCATAAACACCTTGATAAGAAAATTTGGGACACTCCTTAGTTACAGGATGTCACAGCAGAGGCTCACTTATGTCCTGAGTCCTCACTGATCTTGAAGTGCTAGGGCTAAAATATTGGCCATACTCTTAGCCCATCAATCTCTCTAATTTTTGGTCTGCAAACTTTAGTTGTTAAACATCCAGAAGAGAATGAAGCAGGTATATATTAATGAGGAAAGGCCACTCTTGTCTAAATAGTGAGTTTAGGTCCAACCTGAGTTGTAGAGTAAGATACTGTATTAAAATAAAAAGTGTTTCAAGGGCCAGCCAGGTAGCTCAGTGGATTAATGCACCTGCTTAGGCAGAGCACAGAAGCTGGGTTTCAATCCCCAGTGTGCTGTGCTGGTCCTGCGCCTGGGGTATACTGAGACTACAATTGAGACTGAGTGTGGTGGCATACAACTGTAATATCAGCACTTGGGAAGCTGAAAACAGGATCAGTATGAGTCTGATGTATGTAGTGAGACCCTGTAAACCCTGTCCTAAACACATTAGAAAAAAGTGTTCTATATTTATGTTTATGGCCTTTGTTGGTTCTGTCCATTTCTTGTTTCATTCTTAATCTTTTCTTATTTCATTCTTAATTTTGTTGGCAGTCTCTTAAGAAAATAGCTAAATCAGAATGCGTGCATGAAAAAATAAAGTGTGATGAATATTGTTATGTACTTTAGTTCACAAAGCAGGCATCATCATGTTTTAATAACATTTCAATCACTATAAACAATCTTTCATAACACAATCTGAACAGCTCCTTAGAGACACTTAAAATATACATGATCATTAAAATGGGATTTGCTTTCCTTAATGTGTTTAGTGACTAAAATCAATTGAACCGCAAATTAATCTTTGAAAAACAACTGGGCATAATAAGAGGAAAGCCATAATAAAGTGCTGTATTCATCCTGTATTTTTATGCATCATCCATCATGAATTAACTGAAGTATAACATTTCTCAGATTTCACGGATAAACCCATTCAATTGATATGCACCAGGCAACACATGTCAATGAAAATGGATAAAACAATGTGATAAAAGAACCTAAAATACATACATTCAGAAAATATAAAGGGCTGTAATTTTGGCAGAGCTGGCTCATGTTACCATGCATAGCTGAAATGAAACCACCATGAAAGTGGAGAACATCAGGCTGATAAAATTGTCATTTGGAGAGCTGGGGATGTAGCTCAGTGATAGAGCATTTGCCTACCATATCAGAGCCAACACAAAAAAACAAAGATTGGCAGTTAGAGCCAGGAAGCCAATAATAATCCCTGTCCAAAATTCTGTTTACTTGTTTGATGTTTTGTAGATTCATAATATGATACCTTACATTTACTTTTTTGTTGTTGTTTTTGGCGGAACTGGGGATTGAACTCAGGCCCTTGCGTTAGCCAAGGAAGTGCTTATTCTCCTGAGCCATCTTCCTGCCCCTATTTACAGTTATTAAAATGGTCTTCATTTGTCTTCTTGCAGTATGTTTTAACCTTAAATCTAGATACAATCTTCTTCCAAGTCGTACTTTTTTCCCATATTTTATTCTCTCTTTTTTTTTTTTTTTTTTTTTTTTTGAGATAGGGTCTCACTGTGCAGTTCAAGCTGGCCTCAAACTCACTTTGTAGCTCAGGCTGGTCTCGAACTAACAACAATCCTCCTGCCTCAGCCTCCCGAGTGCTGGGATTACACGCATGCACCACCATGCCCGACTTTCTCTTTTTTTATATATTTAGCACAGAGCCTACAGGATTTCACTACACAGGTCAGACTCCTAGTGATCCTCATTTTTTCAGCCTCCCAAGTGCTGAGATTACAGACAAATCCACCACGCCCAGTCTCTCATATTTCATTCTTATCTATTTTTCTCTCTGCTTCACAATCAGTCTAACTCCTAATATCTTTCTCAGTATCTTCTAAAACTCAAGTATTTAGCTATGGTTTTTTATATCCTAAGCCTACTACATTATATACTACCATTAATTAAAATTTAAATTTATTTAATTTCCATCATAACAACATAATATTTTCTTTCTAGCACCTCTCATACTAAGATCATATGCCTGGTTACTATTTTGCCATATAGTAAAACATGTTTTCTTCCCCTCAATCTTGGAAAGCAAATATGTGTACTCTAACCCAAATATAAGTTTGTTATAAAAATGCAATCATAAAGGCTCCAAGGTTCAACTACATGCTTTGAAGGAAGCATTAGAAATTTATGGAAAAGATCAGAAGTAAGCATGTGAAAACCTTTAGTTTATTAAGTACCAATGACACAGTAACTGTCCTATAAATGAAAAGCTTGCATAACTGGGAGTATCTTAGAAAGAACTGAATTATCACACTCCTATCGAGAGACCAATTCCCAAAAGCCTAGATATATTTGGGACTTTCCCAGAGATAAGAAAACCTATGCATTGCTTACTAATATATGGCATGGAGGGTTAATGTTACTCCGAGTCTTATCTTTATGAGTCCATTATACAAGCATAGGCTTGCTGAGTCAAGTGCAGAAGCAGAGAATAAAATAAGTCTTCTGTATCATCCAGGAATCTCTAACTTGCTACGAAAAGGACAAAAGATAGCATATCATAGTCAAGAGCATAATTTTACCCCAGGCACCAATATTAATGATATGGACATAGAAGTCAATAGGCAATGCTAGACAGGATGAATTAATTATATCATTAGTAGACTCTAAATGAAGATGATGACATAACTATCAGCCCTGAGTTTTTGGATGTGAGATAAGCCTATTTAATTTGAAGTTCGATCTGTCAGAGTGACCAACCAGCTGTTGAACACTATAATCATTAGTGTTTTCACAACATTGCTGTTTGACCTGATAAATTGATATTTCTTTGGTCATCAATTTGCATCCATGTACATTGCCAACTAATGCCTTGTAATTTGTCTTAATTATTCCACACCACAGATCATAAACACTAAATTATTCTATCTAGAAGCAGTCTACTTTTCATGAAAAATTACTTGTTTTAAAATTCAGCCAATATTTACTGAATATATATAGTGTGACATATCACAATAAGTTAGGTTGTATAATGATTTAGTTTCTCTTTTTCTGGTGGATAATGTCATTGCAGCATGATGAACATTCAATCAGTCAGTAATGACAACACTTTGAATGCTAAAGAAGAAACTGAAAGAATTATAGCACCAAATTGCATGGACACAGTCTTCATTAAAGAGGTCAAACACAAGCTGAGATCTCAAAGATGAGAGCTTCCCATACTGTTTAAGAACATGAGTTACCTTAAAATTTCAGATAACAGGAACAAACTGCACAAAGGGAAATATGTGAGTGCTACTAAATGAAGTTACTGGTCCAAGAAGAATATGGGTAAGTCATGGCAAAGATGTTATTCTAAACACAATGCGAAGACTTTAATGGGTTTTGAGCAGTGGAATTATCTGAAGTGATGTGTATGTTATAAAAATCTCTCTGACTATTGTTATACATAGGAAAATAATGAAAGCAAGAGGAGGCTCCTGTGCCTCATCCATTTCTTTTGAACTCTTCACTTACCTTGAAGGTAGCTAGAGCTTCCCCATCCATAGTCAAATCTCCATCTATCACTCAACTCTTCATCAAATTTTCCATGACAAACACAGTCTTTCTTTCTCCCAGCCTACCATTCATTTAGTTTCCTTTATAAGTCCTGCACAAGTACCTAAGTCATCACCCAAGCCTGCCCTCCTGGATTCTGGATTCTGAAGGTATATGATCACATGATAGCCTGTTACATAACCTTTCCTACTTCCTATAAGAATTTGTTTATATGCTCGTGAGATAATGGACCCTCGCCATTTATCTGTGAAATATATATATATATATATATATATATATATATATATATATATATATATATAGAGAGAGAGAGAGAGAGAGAGAGAGAGAGAGAGAGGGAGGAGAGAGATGTAAATGTATATTTGCATGTATATAATATATTATATATTATATATATTCTATGTGTATATATTTATTTTCTTAAACATCCTTAAATATCAGAACAATCTGAATATGTCAATTAAAAACTGCTGCAATATTCCAGGTCATTCGGATGTAGCTGTACAATGGAGTACATTCTGGGAAACTCTATTCGAAGCTTGATTCTGCCACTGATTGTGGAACCTTTAGTACATTAAGGCAAATGTCTAAACATTCACACTTCTTCATAAAATGAAGTAGGTTATACTGATTAACATGCATGGACACTATCAGTTCTTACCTTCTTATATTCTTTGTCTAGAGTGTAAAGATAGATAGAAGATGCATACATAATAAAATTGTAAAAGCTAAGCATAGCTACTACAAATTAACAGACACTTATCCTTGGTCCTCACAGAGATAGAGAGAGAAATGAAACAATAGGTAATATAGTTGTTATCAAATGAAAGAAAAGGAACTTCATCTTAGCCTAAACTCTAAGATAATGGTTGTCAATCTAGAATTCATGAGGACAAAGGAAGTCCACAACCTATATTCAGAGAACTGAAGACCTAAGTTAAGAAAAAATGTACAATATATTTGTATAATTTCTAACAGAAACTTATCTTTTTTTTTATTTTAGGCAACTAGACATTATAGGTACTTACAACTTTGTCATAAACAAAAATCAAATATTTTATACTATATAACATCCATTAGAAATATATTCACCATTTTGAACTCACAATGCCTATGAAATCCTTTTCTCTGTCTCATTAATCATTAAAAAAGTATCACATCTATTAACATTTAACTAATAGATTTACCTAATATTTTGATCATTTCACTTCAATTTGATTTTATTACTTTGAAACTTTTTGTATATTATGTATGTAAAATAATATTCCAAGATAGAGTCCACAAAGCACACAATAATGGTTATGTGAACCAGAACATAAGAGACATTTAGAAATTTCCTCACATTATTTATATCTTTCTGAATTTTTCAGTTTCTCAGTTAGAGATAACTAATGTGATTTTGTGTCAAGGAAACAAGTATGAATTTTATAAGATAATACTGCTTCATGTAATCTTTCTTCAACTCTTGATATTGCTTAAGAGTTCTATCAGACAATTGAAAACACAATCCTTGAAAAGAAAAGAGCCATTTATTCAATTTATGGTGCATATGAAATGCCTAAAGCAGGCTATTGATTTATAAACTCGGAATAAGTATTATTCAAACCCTGTAAAAATGATTGCTTTAAAGTTTGCTACATACATAAACTGGTCAAGTGTTGTAATCTAAACTTAAAAATGCAAGAAGCCCCTAAGTACTTTTTTAAACTCTCCTCTTCTGGAAACTTTTTGCCACAGATATAATATAGAACACTAGATGAGCCAGTCAGACTACTTTGAAATCTTAGTCTAGATCTAAGGAGAAAGAAAAGTATGTCAGTTTGAGGGACTCTTCACTTATTGACACTGATTTTGGAGAAGTGACCTAACCTTATTGACTGTTAGTTTGTCCAGCTGCTAAATAGGAAATATAACAGTATGTAGACCTCCTATTTGTTATGTGGAGTCAGGAGTTCAAAAGTGTTTTGTACAGAGCCTTCCATACAGGCATACACACTCAGTTAAAATCAGAAGTTACTATTATATTTAACCTAGATATGGTCTCTGACTTTTCAGAATTTATAAGAATTTGAAGCCACTACAGTGAAAACTAGATACATAAAGCAAAATTGTAACACATGATGATTAGGAAATCAAAGCAATAACAGGAAAAAAAACAGAATAAGTACCTGTGGGAAACCCCTGGCTGAGAAAAGCTGCAGGAATTAAACTCTGGACCAAGCTCTGTGCACTCTGGTGTTCAGAGTATTAAGGCAAATGCTATGGGTTTTGAAATCTTGTTAGGCTAGGGAAGCATTTTCAAGGTAAGCTCTGTGGAGAAATATCCTAAAAATATTTTTGCTTAAAAATATCCTCTGTTCTCAAAGAACTTCACATCATGCTGCAGATTCTAGGCCTTCTTTTAGAATCTCTAGTATAAAATCCCCCTTTTCACAAACATGGCAAAATAATACTTGTATTTGGAGAAGAGCTGACTGTGAAACTCATTTTCACATTGTATATATTATTATCTCAAAGAATTTATCCTTTGAACATGACTTAAGAAATACTGTTGGAAGAAAGCATAATCATTGGAAAGGTTATCAACCTTTTATTGGTCTTAATCATAAAAGAAAGGTATCATTATGGTTTTTGTTGCAGTATAACACAATTAAAGACATAAATATACTATGACATTTTTACAACAAATACAAAGTATTTCATGGGCATAATGCAAACAGATTCAGAATAATATAACCTGAATCCATTGCGATCTTTGGAATAATCAAAAATCCCTTAACTAGGACTTTCACCAAATGTTTGCAAATGAGTCATCTGAGGATGCTACCAAAGTGCAGACTCTGGTTTACTCTAGTTCTTCATTAGATATGAAAATGTCCATTTGGTACCAAATCTCAACTGAGCTGGAACAGTTGAACAACAGACCAAATTCATATCGCAAGGTCCTAGTCTACTCTTCACTTCCCGCAGCAGTCGTGGCTAATTTTCACATACATAATAATGGAAAATGTAGTAAAATGTCTTATGACACTGCATAAAAGGTACACATAAATTATTTATAGTTTTTTTTTAACTCATCATGAACTCAAGACTGAGAATATAACATGACAAAAGAGCTGATTTTTACAGATGCAAAATCAGCATATCCCAAGCAAGTCATTTTCTGATTCTCTTACTTGGCACAAAGATTAGGTTTAAAGAATGTGGAGAAATAAGCAGTCAGCATGAGCCCTGAAATATGTCTGCAATTGATTGTTTCCTGCCAAGCTATATGTCTGTTCTACAGTGATGCTGTAAGTCCCCCTTTCTCTCAGATTGTTTGTACTAGATTGCGTCTATGTCTAACAGCCAGAGCCATTGAGATGCCCTTCTCCCACAAGATACAGATCACATAAAATCCAAGTGTCCTGTGAGAACAGTAGCACATAACAACTCTAATTTACTAGAGTTGGCCAAAGAAATGAACAGTCCATCCAAGAGGCAGCATCTAATTCTTCCCTCCTTGAAGATGAGCATGGCTTAGCAACTTATCTGCCTATAAGCATACAAGAAATGTGTTGCTAGGAGTCTTCAAGTTTAGATTATGAGTTGTTTTCAATTTCTGCATAAGATGGTTAAAGTATTCCATCTTGGGTCTCAAATATTAATGTGAAATATTGTGAAAACTGCCCCCTCTGAAAGCATAAGACTACAAAAGCCATGTGGGTACCATACATGTGAAAGAAGCTGTTTTGCTCCACCCATCAGCTAGATATCACCAAGTAACATCAATTGACACCATGTCAAGGTGGATTCTTTTGAACCCTGCTGAATCATGCACGAAAATATATATTACTATGTGCGAATAATTTGAGATGTTTGATATATGGCAATACAAATCAAGAAAAGTATTATAGGATTAACCAGGAATAAAAAAAAAATACTGCCCTAAATCACTGTCTTGCACTGAGTCCCTACTACTTGCTTCACTTTTTTTTTTTTTTTTTTTTTTGTAACCTGGGATTAAAATCAGGCCCTTGTGCTTGCCAGGGAAGCTCTTATTCCACTGGGCCATCTCCTGGGCCTCTTGCTTCACTTTATAGACTATTCTTGCCAGGGAGAAGGCTCAGTAGAATAAGCACTTGCCTGGCAAGTGCAAGAGCCTGATTCAATCCCTGGTTCCAAAAAAAATATATTCTTGATTTCCTGAGTTTCTAACTTCTTGTTGCCTGTTTTATTCCATTTATTGGAACTCAATCTCCTATTAGCCTAACTTGAATGTTTCCTAGCCCTGTCATGACTACATTGAATTTCTGCCCCTTTCTCCAGCCTATACCGCTAAAATCTTAAGAGTACTTTCAACCTGCAATAAAAAAAGTCCCACAAAACACTTCTATGACAAATTTCTGCTTTCTTCTCTTCTTAGAGGAGGGAGGTTTAAGTTCTCTATTCCATTTTATCTACTTATCACATCACTTTAAACCAATGCTATGCCCAGTAATAAGCACCAGTAAATGGTTTAATGATTCCTAGATGAATGCTTAGTGACTGAATGGACAGATGAGTAAGCAAAGCAATCAGAAAACAGAAAAGAATTTTCCTAATCCCTAGTTAAATTTTGGGGTTTTTTTGAGGAACCGGGGGTTGAACTCAGGCCCTTACACTTGCCAGGCATTCTATTATTCTACTGAGCTATCTCCCTGGCTCCCATAATAAAATTTTAATTAAACATTTTCTTCATTCAATTCCACCACTAACTTCTTAAAAATCATTTCTTTCTAGTACTATGGTCATCCACTAGGAAAATAATTATTGAATTTTTGATATAATTCAGGTATAAAAATAAGATAAGTAAGCAGCTACACTCTTAATTTACTGATAAGAGACACCTGCTAAAATAATATCTGTAAATATAATATCATGTATGCACCTTGTATGAGACCAAAACATTATGAAAACAGTTTGCAATGTATTAATTTATCGAATCTGTCTTGTTAAGGTGTCTTGAAACTGTCTGATTGATATTTGTACTTCAATAAAATATAAATAAATAAATAAATAAAATCATTTCTTTTCGTTGTTATTGTTGCTTCTAGAATCATGCATGCCTTGCAACTTCCAACTCTCCCTGAATGCTTCACTAACTTTTCTTTATTTGCTTAGTCAGAAAGGTGAATTCTTCTCAAGATTTCCTTCTGGGAGCCTTTTATTTCAATAGTGTTTATGTCACCACACCTATGAAACTCATACATTCACTTCCCTTCTCAGATCTAGGCACATTTTTACCAGATATTGTTAGACATTACAATAATTCCATATACTTAAGCATTCCATCAAAATATCCAATATAATACATCCAAAACATTACTAATTGCTTTCTCTTCATAGTTCCAGTTCTCATTATATTTCTAAATTTATTCAGTGATTCTACTATCTGCTAGAATTTTCAGCCACAAAACATGCTGTCTTTCTGTGATCTGCGCTCTCAGGGGTGTCCTGAAAAGGGGCAATGGACAAATAGGAAAAAAAAAAAAAAAAACCTAGTCAGATCTGTCCTCTTGGATGGAGAGGCAGTAGCAACCCAGTGTGCTCTGCTTCTTTATACACAATAAAAAGGCGGGGGAGCGGGTAAGCATTGGGCCCAAAGTGCAGGATTTCATGGTTTTGCTGTGAGCACTGAACGTAAACCATTCTCAGAGCTATCTGTGCTGCACTTACAGGGTGGAACACCCAGGCCAGACACTGCTGGAATGTCTGTGCTCCAGGCCCAACAACTAGATTACATGGCTTGCCTCCAGCTCAGCCGCAGTCAGCCCCTCCCCACAGTGTCTTAAATCATTTTCTTCACATCATAAGTTACATGAATTCTAAATCCTATTGAAACGAATTCCAAAATGTCAGGTATAATAAACTCTGAAATATTCTTCCACCTGTAAATAATAAACTCTCACCATTGTCAAATGTACTCTATATAGTAAAATGAGAAGGATGCTCAGAGCCCATGGCTACAATTGCTCTAAACACAACTGCCTAGTGCTTCTTCCTTATTCGTAGTCTGATGATTACACTTTTGTGCTTTATCTTCAAAGATTTCCTCTGCATAATTACTTCAAATTTATGTTTCAATGAATTTTTCCTTGTTGCTCTCCTGCCTTAACATTCCTCTATGACTAGCCCCACAAAAAGGATTCTTCCCTGCCTTGTATTTCATCAGGCATCTGCTCTTGAATCTGATTTAGAAATTATCATCATTTTATATTTAAGTTTTGTGTGTCTGTTTGTAGATGAGGAATTCCTGCTTGGAAGAATTTGGGGGATAATTTATTGCTTATCCCTTGCCATGGTATCACCATATATTGGATATAGTAAATTGTCCATAAGCATATGGTAAATTTGGAACTTATTAAACACTTCATCTACATTCAGTTCCAGTGATTTTTCTAAGTTCTACCATAGGGGAAGCTAATTTGTGGCAAATAGGGAATATCTCAACTATTTACACTGGTACTTTAAAGGTTTCATTGGACAAAAGCATCTTTTAGGAGTCTCTAGGTACATTTGAACTTTAAGATGAAAGGTAGTTTATGTCAAAATGATTTGTAAAAAATCATATCAATGGGTAAATGCAAATAATTAAGGTTCACATGCAAAAAAAGATACATGCAAACGCAACAAACCTTGACAAAGAGAAATACAAGAGAAGAAAAAGAGTATAATTATGATAGATACAGTAATCACAGTCTCCTCCTTTCTTGCAATTCTTGTGGTGTAGAATCAGTCCTCATGGGTTCCCATAGTCGGAAGTGAGCAGATAAATATCAGTACACAACTTACTGTGCTATACTTCTGACATCCTTGGCTTGGGACATTCAGATGGATTAATATGTCTGACTGAAAGCAACTCGAGCTTTAAGAGATTTCTTGTCTGAGAGATCTGTTCTTACCATTTAGAGCTCTTCTACAGGTGAGACTAAATATACTCTCTGTAAAACTATATAATCATATAAAAATGTCAAATTCAGAAGCAAGAACACTAACAGTTGAACACAGAATCTGTAGCAATGCTATAATTCTGAATTTAATTCTGTTAGAACCATTTTTCGTACAATTCTATCTGTAGTAGATGTGAAGAGATTTTAAAATTAATTGTGCAGATAATTTCATAAACTGTGAGTTAATATAATCTTTTGGTATTGAGTAGTTTGAGGTTGGAGTGAAAAATAGCAGATGCTCCATCTAGGTCCACTAAGATTCCAGCAGCATTTCTTCATGCTCATCCTCCTGGCTTTTGCTAGCTTCGATGTTTTTGAAAAACTGCATCTGTGTATCTTTGGATTCCTGTCTTTAGGCTGTTAAACCTGCTTTGCTCAAAGAAGCAATAACTGCAAGTGATCCATGTTTATGTCAACTTAGAATAGTACTAAACTGATAACAAACTAATATGGGAATAAAAAAGCCTATCTGTTACAAACTGTTCAAAAGATATGTGAACATGGTGGACTACACATATGTATTAATAAACTAAAGCAGAGCCCAGCTGCTCTGCTTTAAGTTGCTGAAGATTTTGTAACATAGTTTAGACCTTGAGCATCCTACAGCATTAGGATGAGACTGGGCTTTGACTGTAACTTCTCTTGCATGACTTCTTTCCCATTCCTGTTCTACTTTGCTTGCTTGCTTACTTGTAATCCTTGGGACTATTTCTTACATAAATCACATGCATGCAAACTGTCCAGATGAACATTACGAAAACCCAATCTGAAAAACAGGAATTCTTCTGTTTTGGTTAGTAAAAATATCAAGGTATTTTCTGAGGCCAGTAGATATTAGGTAATGGGGAAACAGCATCAGTAATTGCTGATGGGCATGTACCAGCTTCATCTCCCTGGTTCCACTCCCACCAAATCCATTCCTCTTAAGGACCAATCATCTCCCCACTGTTTAGCTCTCGCCTGTGTTGATTCTTTTATTCAACTCCTCCTTCTATCCAATTCTCCATGCTGATTCACTGTTATTCATTTGGTTAATACTTTTTATTGTATTACCTAAGGATAGTGAAGTAGCCTGTGAGGACAGAGAAAACCTGAGTTCTAAGCTGTGTCTGTACTATTTCTTCTTTAAGTACTCTGTATTTCTTCATGGGTTGTTTTAATATTTTAAATGGAACATTCTGGGCAGGACTAAACTTTATATTGCAAGATTGTTATCATACCTCTTTCCTGTCACTGAACATACATAGAAATTTCTCAGTTACTTGGACTACCGTAAAGCTAGAAAAAAAGTGATGCAATATTTGTGCCATAAGCAAAGAATACATATTTGAATATATGGACATGTTTATCCTGACTTAAATGTTGGAAAATTTGTGAACATATTGAAAAATGTTGTAGAACCTTATCAATATGTTTATATATTTTATGTGTCAATTATAAAATACACTTAAAATTTAAACATGCCTACACAAATTAAAATTTTGTTCGAGAAATATTATTGTCTACCTCCCACCACATTTGAGAACCAGAAAATAAGTAGGAATGTTTTTCTATTGAAATCATCCTTCACTTAACCTGCTTCCTTCTTTGGCCTTGTTAATTGGTAATTATCTAAGATAGTAAATATTTTAAGATAAGAATAACATTTGTCCAAAGCAGAAAAATCTTCCAAAATGTCATCTGCCCCATACAAATATATATATATATATATATATATATATATATATATATATAATTTATTTAACATGATTGGTAAATAGGTGGTAAACCAAACTCTCATCTTTCTATAAGATAACTAATAGATGTGAGATAATTAAAGTAAGTTTGGGGTCAACTGATGTAAGCATTGTAACCTTATAGCACATTTAATAACAATACATTAATATGCTCAATATATAATTATTTAAATAATATATGTGGAGAATTTGAAGGATTATGTTTTTAGTAATGGAATAGTAAACTAACCGTTACATAGAATGTTAGGGTCCACAACTCTCTTTATGTGGAAATTTCAGTTTCTTTTGGGATAAATTCAGACAATAAATTACTAAGGTAGGAATTGTGAAACATAGTATAGTTTTCTTGTAGGTTCATTATAAAATAAATGTGATATCACTATTCATTACTTTCGAAAGGTTGGAACAGAGCAAGTTATCAGGCAAATTATTTCATTAGATGATTGAATCTTACTGGTTTCTAAATGATTCAATATCAGAACTACTTTCCACCTCTCATTGTGAAAGAAAACTAGGTACAGGCCAAATAAAGCATCAATGGGTATATTAATTTTGTAAACTCATTAATCTATCTCTTACATCGTGTTATCCATGTGTTTTAAATTTTTAATTTTTGCACATCTTACAGCTACTCTTCTTATATCTCCTGGAGCCAGAGGGATGACTTAAATTCTACAGTTGATATCTTCTTCCTGGTAAAATTTTGAAAAGCAAAGGGCATTCGGATAAAAATGGTATGCATTAATGCCAGCTGCAGTGTCAGGCAAATCTTGGTTCTTTAGAAACCTGTGGTGATAAAGAGCATCAGGGGAGAGAGGGTCACCATTTACATATGGATTTCTGACCCCCATCACAGCTTGTGCTCCTCATTCATCAGTTCGTCTTTGAGCTGTGAAAAGGTTAGACAACCTCTGCAGCGAAGCTCCTTCCCATAAATTATCAATTCCTTTGTTTCCCAACTTATGAAATTCTTGTATAAACATAATCATGAATATGTACCTTTGTTAACACCAATAATTAATGACTGATATTCATTCAATCATCTATAAAAACTAGTTGAATGACCATAAGTTAAGACTTTGAATATACTGTAATTTATGATAAATTGATGTGTCCTCTACTTTTAGAAAAATAACATTATCATCTGATGAAGTTCGACATTTTCAGTTTCTTAGTTGGTCAGTTTCTGTATGAATGGTCTTTTCCGTTTCAACAGTCAGGATAAGAGACATGGCACAATAAAAGAAGGTTCACCTGGAAATCAAGACTGTCAGCTCTAATTCCATTTCCTCTACTGAAAAGCCATAGCATCTCATTATGTAACTCAGACAGGGCTCCATTTTCACACTTATTGAAATACAGAACAAACACTGAGGTGTTCTTGCATGTATTCTAACAGGGGCTGCTTTTGCTTAGCTATTTCTTATCTCCCTTTGGAAAAGGTAATAGCTCAGAATTGGCCTCCTCACCTCTAGTGTCCTGTATCCATTCCACCCAAAAGCTGCCACCGTTTCCTTCTAAAATGCAAAACATCAATCTAGAAATACCTTTCAATTTTTTTAAAAGGCATTCATCCTAGCAGCCATATCATCTTCTCAGTTTCTAGTGCCAGTTATCCGTTCTCCTTTATCTTTAGTTGCTTGACAACTGCCAGTTCCCCCAAATCTGCAGTTTAGGCATGCCAAATTATTCACTAGTTCCCGAACAGAACTGGTTTATGATTTAATACTACATATCACTTTTACCAGCCAGTTGGCTGAAAGCTATTACTGGACAAATGCATGTCTTTTTCAGCTTTGTATTCATAGCAGCTAACAGACTACCTGCAATATAGGAAATTACGAATGTGTAGAAAATGTGAACTTGAATACCCTGTTGTACCCATGTAGGCATTAAGATCCATTTTCTTCTCAAAACCATGATGCTTTTCCCAACACCTGTCAAGCAATGGTCAACACTTCTTCACTGTCTCCCCAAAGCACATTGTACACACTCTTGCAATTGTACATGGTAATTGCTTTCTAAATAATGATTTTTCCCATCCACATATCATCTACAAACTCAAGAGTGCTGAGTATATGGTAGCATTATTAGTTTTGAGCCTGAATCAGAATTCATTGACTTAAATCAAATGTAACTTTCAACCTGGTGATTTCATGTAATATTTGTTAAAAGCTAAACATCTCAGGGTGAATTACTTACAAATACAAATGGCTATAAAGAAAAAAACTCATGAAGGAAAGTGGAAATATACATTAGAATTAGTACAGCTAGGAAATAGGAGCTGCTGATAGAGTGTGTCTTTGAACTGTGTGAGCTAAAACAGCCTATTAGACACTCTGCACATTTACTGGAGATTTTTCTTTGCAGCCAATTCTAAATAATATAATTGAAGCAAAGGAACTGTAGTGCACTTGATTTCCCTTGTCTCTAGAACAGTTTGAAGTTAACATTCCAAGTAGTTCTTGAATAATTCTGAAACATTACTTTTTCTAGTAAATGTACAATTACTAGTTTTGAGTCCATTTACAAGAAATTTCATATTTAAAATATTTTAAGACAATATTACCTTAAAACAATTTGATATGCAATGTTGATATGATTGTTCTGAAAAATATAATAAATGTTCCTTGACAGCACACAGCAAAATCTTTAAGAACTTCAGAAATAATTAAATATTGTAGTATTCTGCTATGTCCATATATTCAATGTTAGGATATAATTATTAGGTGTTAAGTCATAATTCACAACTTAGAAAAATATTTCTTTATGATGGCTAACATTCTGCAAACACACAGAAACCACGCTACAATGGAAGTAATAAATTATATTTATATAGTAGCTTTAATATTAAATGGTGTTAAATAGTAAACTATCTTCCTATATATATAAGGCCTTAGCTTATGCACTGTTCTTGTTCATTTTTCATTCTTTAAATTCTTGGGAAATAATTAATGATTACTCTCTTTACCAGCTTTCTTATCAGAGAAATATTGGTATTTCCACTGGATACTCAGAGACTTCTCCTTGCGGTGTCACCCACTCAACATTTTGTACCCTGCTTGAAATGCTGCAAACCCTATTTCTTTGCGGACTGGTTTTCTGTGAGGATCAGGCAGTAAGAAACACTGGAGACCTGCAAGACTGATCCACTGCCTTCAAAGGCATTCATGTGCCCAAGGGTCCCGTAGGCTTGCTCTCCCTTTTAGCAGATCTCCAGCCTCACTTCTGCATACCTGCAGCAACACTTCTTTGAGGATCAGCTATTGATCCAGCTTGAGTTTAGTTTTTCAGCATTCCCAGAATTAGCCTCACAGCACTACTACCACAGGAATACCAGCATCAACTGGCTAACAGAGATCCAGAGATCATTCTCTTTGGCTCCTTCTTGCCAACACTGAGACTCCAGCACGAGCCAGATAATGGTCCCTACATCTTTCTGCTCCAGCTCCAATTCTGTGAAGTACCTCTTCCTAGCTCCCATGATTCAGTAATTCCCAGCATCTACCTTTTAGTTTTCCCAGCCCTAGGATTCATGACTACTTTACAAGTTGCTAAGTTTTTGCTCTTCTTCCATTTTCAGTTTTGTCAATACCTACATCACAATTCCTCATGGTAAACTAGTTACAATGACAATAAATATAGTAGTTATGTCTTCCTGGTAAACTGATCCTGAAGATACACTGTTCCAGACCTCAAACGTACCAGTTTTGTGATGTAAACAAATAAGCTTAGGTCTGCACAGAGGGGATGAAGAGTTCTAATACTCTTATAAATACTACATGAGACATTTTAAAACTATTTTCACTACATCAACACTATAATGAATGCAGAATTAACATAGAATTTGTGTGTGTGTGTTGTGTGTGTGTGTCTGTGTGTGTGTGTGTGTGTCTGTGTCTGTGTCTGTGTGTGCTACTGGGATCAATTATGGGACCATCCACTTGCCGGGCAGGTGCTTATGCCACTGAGCTATTTTCAGTCCCTCAGGTGTGTTTGAATTAAACATTTTTTATTCTATCAATGGACAATTGAACAGAATCTGTCTGTACAGTTATTTTCCAAAATCAGTGTGAATAGTTAAAATATGTGCCAGATCAGCCTGAAGGATGTGTAGATTACCTACCTTATATATTTGATTAAGGGCTAATCCTGCACTGTCATTTCCTGCACACCAAAGTGTAAGAAACAATTTCCCTCACACTCAAAGTATAAAAAGTGAGTGTATACACAGCCTGCTTAACATGTAAACCTTCCAGGCTCCAGGATTTTTGTTTACTACTGTACCACGTTTTAAGTTTATTCATCTTGGGCCGGCCAGATAGCTCACAGGACTAAAGCACCTGCAAATAGGTGCAGGGTCTGGAGGTTCAATCCCTGGGGCCTACAGTGCCAGCCCTGCCCCCAGAGTGCACTGAAAAGGCAATTGAGACTATGCATGGTAGCGTGCCCCTGTAATCCCCGCTCTTGGGAGGCTGAACACAGGAGAATCACTATGTGCCTGATCTAGTAGTGAGAAGCTGATCACCTTGTAGACCCTTCCCTAAAATAAAAAAAATAGTTTAGACATACATCTTCCAGAACAATACTTTTAGTAAGCAGGCTGCTGGATAGAATACACAAGATAATGTAGTGCTAGTGTTAGTGCATAAATTAGCGAAGTCTGTTACAATGCAAAGCCATCTATATTGTCTTGGTTGTACCAATTAAAGAATCAGGGAAATATAAAAATACTCAGACAGAGCTAAGTTACTTAGAAAGTTGCTTTTCCTATCTATAACCCATGGTTGAGATGCAATCTCAAATTCAACTTTTCCTCATGAATACATTATTCTTTTTCAGTACCTGGGATCAAACTCAGGACCTTACACTTGCCAGGCATGCACTTATTCTACTGAAATATCTCCCTGGCCCATAAAGAACAATTTTATAATTTTTATTAAGTTTATTGGTATAATTTTATGTACATAATGATCACATTCATCATACAGAACTTGAATCTGTATTTGATAAGTCTAATTTTTATCTTTTTTTCTCCCATTCCCTTCCCCTCTACCTCTCTTGTCCTCCTTATTTATAAAACTTTGTTTCTGTTTTATCCTTTTCACTTTATGCTTTTTTCCTTTTCCCTTTCCCCCTTCCCACATTTTCTTTTCCTATTAAACAACTTCATAATTCATTAAATTTATATTACACATATCTGGATAGCCTATTATCATTTATATTAGAACACTGGTACCTGACCCCTGTTCATTTTATTAGTCATTTGTTACACATGAAATTCATACTCACCTTGTGGAGAAGATCTGTGCTACACACATATAGCACAGATTTATTATTTGTTTTCAGTCCCCTCCCATCTCCCACTCTGTCTCTCTTTACATCTTTTTTCTCCATTTTCATTACTGTTGTTATTATTCTAGGCTCATGCTTATGACATATAAAGTTCACATTCAGTGTGGTTCTTAGGTTCCTGTATATGACATATCTGAATTTTTCTTTCCCCTGCACCTCCCCGTCTCCTCAGACTGCCAGACCCCTTCTCACATGCAAGAGATCTATCTTTTTCTTTATTTCTTATGCAGCCATTATTATTCTCCTTGTTTGCACTTTACCTTACTTAGATGTGAGCCACCACATATGTTTAAGCTGTATGAATGCTTTCACTCAACATTATGTTTTCCAGGTGTTCCCATTTTCCTAAAAAAGCTTGAATTTATCCTTCTGTATAGCCAAACTGTATTTCATTCTATATATAGATGGCTTGTTTTCTTTATTCCACCATGGGATGATGGGCATATAGAGCACTTACAGGCTTTGCCTATTATGAATTTGCTGCCATAAACACTAATAAGCATGGGGCCACGAAGATGGATGAGTAGAATAAGTGCTTCCCTGGTGAGTGAAAGGGTCTGAGTTCAATCCATGGTTCTGCCAAAACTAGCAACAACAACAACAACAACAACAACAAAAAACATTAGTAAGCCTATATCACTGTGCTATGCTACTGTTAGCTCTTTACAGAAGACATTCACAAGAGTAATAAGTGAATCATATGGAATTTTTAAATTTACTTCTTTGAAAACTGTCCATACTGACTTCCACAATGGTTGTACTAGTTCATATTTGCACCAGCAGTGTAAGAGAGTTCTTTTTTATGACAGGCATGCCAGCGTAAGTTAGAGTTTAAGTTCTTCGTGATTGCTATTCTTTCTGGTGTAAGATCAAACCTTACAATTCTTAAAATGCATTCTCTAATGGCCAGAGATATTGAACATTTTTATATATTTTTGGTTATTTGTACTTCTCACAAGTGTTTGTTCATTTCACTTAACATTTACTTTTTTTTTACTCATTTCTTGAATGATCTTTTATTTTACTAATTTTTGAGTTCTTTATACATTTCAGGTAAAAGTTGTCTGCCTGAGGAATAATCAGAAATCTTTTTCTATTCTGTGCATTCACTTTCACTCTACTAATGATTCTTTTGTCATGAAGAAGTTATTTAATTTGATATAATCCTATTTGTTGACTCTTGTTCTTATTTCTTGCACGACTGTAGCTCTATGTCAAGTGTTTTATATATTTATCTTCCATTAAGTTAAATATTTCTGATTTATGTTTATATCTTTGTTCTATTTTGATTTTAACTGAGTACATGATGAGAGATATGGGTCAAATTTTAATCTTCTGCATAGAGTCTTACCAGCACCACATAAGGGTTTCTTTTCACCATCATGTTTCTGACGCCTTTGTTAAAGATCAAATAGCTGAATGTGTCTAAGGATGCTTCTGTATCCTTTATGCTATGCTACTGATCATATGTCAGTCTTTGTTCCAGAACCATGAAATTTTTCATGGTTGTCATTTCTAGTATTGCTTGAAGACAAGTAATGTGATGCCATCTGCTTCTTTTTTTCTTTTTTCTTTTTTCTTTTTTTTTTAAGTGTTTGTCAATTTTATTTAATCTTTTATTTTTTTCCATAATATTATTCAAGAACAAATAGTAATGAGACAGTTAAAAATCAAATTAGTAGAACAGATTCAATAACTAATAATTTTTTTGCATACTGTGTTCTTAATGGTTATTTGTTGTACAAGGTGCATACATGATAGTCTATTTTTTATTTATTTATTTAATTATTTTTATTTTATTGAAATACGAACGTCAATCAGACAGTTTTAAGACAGCTTAACCATACAGATTCGATAAATTAATACATTGCAAACTGTTTTCATAACGTTTTGGTATTGTACAAGGTGCACACATGATATTATATTTACAGATATTATTTTAGCAGATAACTCTTACCAGTGAATTAGGAGTGTAGCTGCTTACTTATCTTATTTTTTATACCTAAATTATATCAAAAATTCAATAATTATTGACCTAGTGGATGACCGTAGTACTAGAAGCCGACATAATATCCTGTCCAACCACCATTGTGCAGATCTTGCCTCCCATAGAATTATGTAGAAGCACAGCGTTATCTATCCCAACTGTACTGTCTATACACACACATCATGATTTTTTTCTTTCTACACCCCTTCCTCTGTCTACACCTGTTAAAGGTGGGCACTCCATTGTCATTCAACTAACTTAGGTGCTTGAACTCAACACCACAATCCAACACAGTCCAGCATTTTACAACCATAGTGAGTTATTCAGAGAAATTGTCGACCGTAGCCATTTACATCTCAGCTTAATATTATGGCCTCACTATGTATACTTCATTTTTATACTTTTCTGCTGGATGGTTAAGACCTACATAGAGCAAGACTTTATACCAACACATGAACTTTGTAGTTCCTATGTGGTCAGTGGATTCACTTAACCAAGGAAGTCAAAGATCTTTTCACAGAAAATTACAACACCCTAAGAAAAGAGATTATAGAGGATTTCAGAAAATGGAAAGATATTCCATGCTCCTGGATAGGAAGAACCAACATCGTGGAGATGGCCATACTCCCAAAATTGCTGTACAGATTTAATGCAATCCCTATCAAACTGCCACCAACATACCTCCCAGATATAGAGAAATAAATCCTAAAATTTATTTGGAATCACAAACGACCTAGAATAGCAAAGGCAATCTTGTCCAATAAAGACAAGGCAGGATGCATCACAATTCCTGATTTGAAATTATACTACAAAGCCACTGTGATAAAATCAACATGGTATTGGCAAAAAAATAGACCTGAGGATCAGTGGAATAGATTAGAAGATGCAGAGGCATCTACGAAAACACTCAGCCATCTTATCTTCGACAAAGGGGCTACTCAAGCTCACTGGAAGAAAGATAGCCTCTTTAACAAATGGTGCTGGAAAACATGGCTTTCTACATGCCGAAAACTAAAACTTGACCCAGCTCTATCACCATGCACTAAGTTAAAGTCAAAATGGTTTAAAGATCTAAACATTAAAACAGAAACACTCAATCCAATCTCCTGGAAGCGAAAGTAGGAGGAACTCTTGAAGACATAGGGGTAGGTAAAGAGTTCATGAACAAACATATATTCACACGGGAAGCTCTTGAAAGAATCAACAAATGGGATCAACTCTTCTTAAAGAGCTTCTGCATGTCAAAAGAAATTGTCAACAGAGTGAAAAGACAGCCCACAAACTTTGAAAAAATCCAAACTAATAAGCAATCAGACAGAGGACTACTGTCTAGAATTTATAAAGAACTAAGATACAACAGGGCCCTCAGATTTAAAGACCCAGTTCAGAAATGGGCATCTGAGATGAATACACACTTCTCAGAGGACGAAATTAAAGAATCGAATAAATATATGAAAAAATGCTCCACATCACTAGCCATTCGTGAAATGCTTCTTTCTTGTTGCCAAAGATTGTTTTGTTATTTTGGGATCTTTTGATATAAATTTTAGGATTGTTTCCTCTAGCTCTTAGAAAAATTCTGCTGGTATTATGATGGGGATTGCCTTGAATCTGTGCCGCTACTTTGAAAATATGGCCATTTTCCACAATATTTGTTCTATCTATCTAGGAGAAGGGGGGCATTATTTCATTTTCTTGTATCTTTTTTGTTCTCCTTTTTGTGAGTACGATAGTTTTATTAGTAGAGGTCTTTTACTTCTTGAAGTTAATTCCCAGAGATTTCATTTTTCTTCATACTACTGTGAATAGTGTTGTTTTTGTAATTTCCACCTCATCATGCTTATTATTGACATATTGAAAGCTAAGATTTTTCTGTGTTTATCTTGTATTCTGCTCTTTGATGCAGTTTGTTATTAATTCTATGAGTGTTTAGTGGATTTGAGACTTCTATATAGAGTATCATGTCATCTGAAAGTAATGGTGATTCACTGTCTTCTTTTCATGTATGTTTTCCTTCTATTTCTTCAATTTCTCTGGGTAATGTTTCCGGTACTATGTTGAATAGAAGTGGTGATAGAGGGCATCTTTGTCTGGTTCCTAACTCTATAGGGGATGCTTTAAACTTTTCCTAATTTAAGATGACATTGGCTGTTTTATCATATAAAGCTTTTACTAAATTCCTGTATAGTCCTTCTATACATGCTTTTCTCAGGATTCTTATCACACAGGTATGCTGGATTTAATCAAAAATGTTTCATTATCTATTGATAGGATCACACATATTTTTCTTTGCTTATTTTTAGGTGGTGTATTGTATTTATTGATTCGCCTATATTTAACCAACCTTGTACCTCTTGGATGAGACTTCTTTGGTCATGCTATATGATATTTTTATCCTATGTTAAATACATTCCCTAAATCTTGTTGAGAATATTTGCATCTACGTTCCATGGGGAGACTGGCCTGCAGTTTTCGTTTTCATTTGTGTCTTTGCGTGGTTTAAGATCAGAGAGATGCTCACTTCCATAAGTAATTTTAGAAATACTTAGTCTCTTACAATTTCTTTGAAGAGTTTGAGGAGTATTGCTAATATGTCTTACAACTTTTTACAGAATTCAGCAGTGAATCTATCAGATCCTGGATTTCTTTCACTTAGCTTTTTTCTTCTCTGTGTGTGTGTATGTAATCAGGGATTGAACTCAGGCTCTTGTGCTTGCCAGGGAAGCGCTCATTCCACTGAGCCACCTCCCCGACTCATAGTATGGTTTTATTACTCTATTTCATGGCTGCTTATTGTGTTGTTCAGCATTTTTGTGACATCTTGGATGAACTTTGGGAATTAATAAGTCTAATAATCTGTCAATTTCTTAAGATTTTTCAATGTGTTGTAATAGATTTTTTTTCAAAGTACTTACCATCTTTTTGGGTTTGATGGTGACTGGAGTAATTCTGACTTCCTCATTTCAATGCATATTAATATGAGTCTTTTCTCTCTTTCTCTTGGTAAACTGGGATAAAAGTTTACCTATTTTCTTTGTTCTTTTATAGAACCAGCCTTACAGCTTCTTGATTCTTTAAATTGTTTCTAAAGTATGCATTTCATTTATTTTCTTCCTTAATTTTCATTTGGGCCTGGATTGCTATTGTTTCTTAAGTATCTTATGTATTTTCACCAGATTATTTATTTGAGCTTAGTTTGTTTTCACAATGTGAGCATTGGTTGCAATAAACTCTTCTCTTATGACAGTTTTCATTGTGTCCCATAGGTTCTGGTGAGTTGTATATGCATTGTCATTAATTTCCAGAAATTGATTAAATTCTTCCTTATTCCTGTTGTGACCCATTGGGTATTCAGGAGTGTGTTTTTAAATATCAAAGAGCCTTTAAATTTTCTTGTTTTTTTTTTTTAAATTGGTTGGCTTATACTTTCACTTCACGGTGATCTGATAATGAACGTAGAGTGATTTCAATTAGTTTATATTTACGTCAGCAAGTTTCTGGACTAATATGATCTATATTGTAAAAAGTACTATGTACCAAAATAAAGACTGTATACTCTGTTGTAGTAGGGTGAAATATTCTGTAGATGTCTCTTAGTTGCTTTCATTGCAGGGTGTGGCTTGGCTCTGATATTTATTTATTTATCATTAGCTTGATATATCTCTTCATGAAAATGAGGTCATAATACCCCAGTATGAGACAGGGCATGGTGGCAGGAGCCTGTAATCCCAGCATTTGGGTAGCTGAAAACAGAAGGATCACTACAACTCCTGTCTTTATAGTGAGACCTGTAGATCTTGCACTAAATGCATAAAAAATTGCCAATATGGTTATTTTCATAATTATTTCACCTTTTATGTTTGGCAGTATCTCTTTTATGATGGTAGGTGCTCCACTATCTAGAGCATAAACATGGATAAACCCCATTTCTTCTTTTTGGATTGTTTCCTTAAACAATATTTAGTGACCTTATTTGGCTCTTTTGATTAGTTGGAATTTAAATTTTACACTGTCTGAGATTAAAATTTCTGGCCCTCTTTTTCTTGGTGGAGGGGGGTGATCCTGGAACAGAATATATTATTTTACATCCTTTGACGTTCAGTCTATGAATAGCAAGGTGTTAGGTGATTTTGTTGACCACAGTAAACTGTCATATTCTGTTTCTGAAACCAGTCTGCCAATGTATATTTTAATTGGAGAATTGATGCCATTAACATTGAGAGATATGATTGCTTTTTATTATGTAAAATTATTGTGCTTTTTTTCTTTGTTCCTGAATCCTTTGTTTTTATTTTCCTAGCATACATTGTTGTTGTTTTTGTTTATCCATTGACTGTTTTTCACTCTATCTGGGGTTTGAGATTGATTGGATTCCTCATTCTGTCTAGGATATTCCTGAGTTCTTCCTGGAGCACTTGTTTAGTATTCATAAATCTCTTGAGTTGTTCTTTTCTTAGATGTTCCTTTATCTTCAGTTATTCTGAAGGAAAGTTTTGTTGGCTACATTAAACTAGGTTGAATGTTGTATGCTTCTAGGGCTTGAAATACTTTACTCCAAGGGCTTCTGACCTATAAGATTTATGTTTAATAAATCTTCCACAATTATATGGGATTTATGTTGAATTCTGCACTTTCACAGCATAATCCCTTATTCTATCTGGCACCATCTCATTATTTTTTAACTATGAAAACTTAAAAGTCATCATTTGAAAGTTAATGTGCTAGTACGTTATTACCACTTAGATGTATTATTAGAAAATTACCCCTACTGCACCTTATACTGATGCTCTTAAAACTCACCTCTGCATAATATTTATACTACTTTTCTGTAGGTGTTTTACAGAGGAAGTTGAAACAAATTCATTATATGTAATAAAGATAGATAAAAAGTACTGTGTGGGCTTCGGGTGCCATAAAAGAAACTTTTTGAATGTCACACATTATTTACAAGCACCAGACAATTGAGGGTGGGAGATTTAAAAGATATTAATCAGTTAACAGTCTCTGGCAAACCAATAAAAGTTTCTTTCACATTCTAGAATATGTATTTGAATTTTAACTCATCACGACCAGACAAATCATCAGGGCTGCTGTACCCTGATCTGGTGACTCCAATAATTCTAGAAGCACCAGTGCCATCTCCACATGCACTAACTTTCTATTCCAAAGTCTAGTGTACATTTTTCCAACTGCCACCCATTCTGTTAGTTTGTAGCTCACTTGATGATATGATCTTTACTATCTCACATTAATAGCATCACAGCCACCCTTTCTGATTTCAGAGATTCTTGTCTTAAGTACTTTTGTTTTCCAAAAGCAACATACTGTATTCAGTGCCACTGTTTTTCCCTGAGGATCACATGCAAGTTCACCTAAACTTGCCCCTCTCCGTGCCATCCCATACTGTAGGCTTGTGTCTAGATTAATATATCCTAAAGGGTCTGTTATTGTGCTATATAAATAGAGGCCAAATCAAGATTGCTACTGGCCAGCAGCACATTCTTTAAACAAGACCCTGGACTTCATCTTTGTAAAGTAGCTACTCTTTGTAATCATTGTACTGTCACTTCTTAGACTAGGACCCTCGACTGAAGTCTTTAGGATGAAGTTGCACAAAGAAGGCAGAGAGCTTGTCTGTCTTATCCACACCTTTATTTCCAACATTCAGTGGTTCTTCAGTGCCTGGCCACCTCTGTGGAGGTGATCAGCAAAGGTTGGCTGAACGACTTCCTGTATGAATGAAACTCCGCTTGATACCTTAATAGCAGCAGTTATGTTCTGTTTCAAAGCCTTTTATAGCTTCATCAATGCCTTTAAAGTCTAGAGGAAAGTGTTACATCCAGTGCCCATGTTTGGTGCTCTGTTATGTGCTGCTGGTACCCCTTGTATGTGATATTTCATGCTGAACCAGCATTCTTTATTTGCAGACTTGAATTTGCATTAATTTCACCTGGTAGAGGCTGCACTTGTCTCCTATGTGTCTTCTTCAGTAACTTCTCATCAGTCTATTTTTTTTCTTTCTGCTCTTTCAAGCTCTTATAATATACATTTTTATCCTCTGAGGCCTGAATATGCCTTTGAAGTTTGTACACTGATTATACTAGTCCTCATGTGTAATAAATAACCAGAGCATTAATAGTAAATGAAATTAAGGGAATAGGACAAAAAAAGAACTAAAGTATAGTATGCGCATATACAAATCCCCCCCCAAAGTAACCATTTTATGTTATAAATATATGCTAATAAAATACACAATTAAAGAATAAAGAATATTGCATTCTTGGCATAGCAGGAATGGAATGAGAGACAAGACTAAGATATGGTGTATGATCCGTGGTCCATGGGATGGCAGACGGATATAGGAATATACTAAGTTAAAGATACTCTTTAGTGGTTCAGTCTGTGCAGAGCAGTATCAAGGGAGTACAGAAAGTCTGATGACAACTCTAGACTTCGCATAACAATTTCTACTCAGGCAGACAGAAAAGCAGAAGGAGATGTTAAGTGACAGATGAGTGGCAGGAAAATATATGAATATTTAAACTGTGATTTTTAACCATAATAAATTAAATAAATATTTTCTATTTAGTCATTCATATGTCCTACATACTTTATATTCATCGACTCTGTTAAAACATTAAAATATTCCATGAGCACAATAATTTTTACACTCCTTTTACAAATAAGGAACCTGAAAGAAAATATAGTTAGCTGCACAAAGCCCTAAAACCCACAAATAATGCTGTGCTGGCCCCATCCCTGTGGTGCGTTGAGATGGTGATTGAGACTGGGTGTTGTGACGCCTGTAATCCCAGGACTTGGGAGGCTGTAAACATGAGGATAACTATGAGTCTGATCTAGTAGTGAGACCCTGAACACCCTGTAGACCCTTTCCGAAAACAAATAAAAAAGATCTCACAGATAAAGGTGTCAGAATTTGAACCAGCTTTATGTGACACCATAGCTTGATCAATTATTGAGTGCACCATGTTGTACTTTACCTAATTCTTTTCCAAAACACTGTGAAAGGCATATTTCTTATACTGTTGTGCTCAGTCTATTGCAACAGCATACAATATTTCTGTACCAACAATGTAGAACCATTCTTTAAAACAACTTAATCCCTTCAGAATCATAAACACAAGAGTGTGAGATATTCACTGAACCCACCAAACAGGAGAAAATATACAGATTATGGTAGCTTTTGCCTTTTTTCAGAGTGTTGGTTAAGGTTTTTTCTTCAGTTGAGTAGCAAGGACAAATTATATTAGTCTCCTCTGTAGTGCAGTGTGTCCTTTACTTTCCCAGTATATATTTAGCTGCATGTGTCTTCATCTCTGAGCCATTGTGATGTTTTGGAAAGTCATACGCCAAAGGCGAAGAAATATGCTCTTGTGATTTGATTTCTAGGAATCTGAGTCTAGTGCCACTTACATGCATTCATCTACTAAATATTATTTCTTGATAATGCTGATAATCTGCTGAGAGTCATGAGGCCATAAAGAGAAAATATCTTTTATGTGTTGAGTGCTATTCTCATTAGCTGAACAAACTTGAATGAATTTGATCACAGCAGTCAAGGCAAGGCATTGCATCATTTTAAGATAAATTAGAGATATTGTACCCCTGTGGTGTGACCTTTGATTTCGATTAGAGGTTGCATTCTGCTTGCTATGGGTGGATGCAAAATAGATTACTAAAGATGATGGAAGGTAAGTTTATGACTTTGAATCTCAGAAGTTCATCACTGATAACTGCAAAACCTAAGGCTTTAAAAAAGACTACAAAACCAAATAATTAATCATTACTATTGCCTTAAATATTAAACTGTCTAACTGTATGTGACTATAAGGAAATCATACAAATTAATTTTTCAGATGATTCAGAAGGAAATCAACTGGTAAAATCATGTATTTACTAAAATGCATATGTACAATATTAACTTAAACTAAATAGAATGTTCAAATTATAAGAAATTGATAGATACTAATTAAAGACTAGGAAATTTAAGCAAGTGAAATGAGTCTGCAAAGTATTGAAATTCCTCAATTATGGAATAGAAATAAAAATATACTGCTAGTGGATGACCATAGCACTAAAAACCGACATAATATCCTGTCCAACCACCATTAGTGCAGATCTTGCCTCTCATAGAATTATGTAGAAGCACAGCGTTATCTATCCCAACTGTACTGTCTATACACACACATCCTGATTTTTTCTTTCTACAACCCTTCCTTTGTCTACACCTGTCAAAAGTGGGCACTCCATTGAC
>PVKA01019798.1:0-41431 GCA_004027165.1 Ctenomys sociabilis
AGGGCTGAGCAGAAGGGAGGTGTGGGGGTGGGGTGGGGCTGGGGGCAGGGCGGAGGCAGGCCGGGAGCAGTGAGCTACTCCTGGGAGCCGATTCCTACAGGAGGCTCATCACCGTGGTGGGGTGCAGCGTGCGTAGGAGACAGAGCCTGGTGTGAGGTGGTGGCGGTTCCGTCTGTGGTCCATACGGAGCCTGCTGCTCAGGGACAGAAGGCGCTCGGGGTCTGAGTGCAGATCCGGCACTGCCCAGCGAGCCTGGCGATAGGGCCGCAACCTTCCTCTGACATACGACAGTGTTGGATTGATTGGGTTGAGCATAGAACAGCGTCGAACTTGAAAAGCAGACGAGGCCTTTGCTTTCAGTCCCAGTCTCCTGTCAGCGCTCAGTCTGTTCTTAGCGCCCACTGCTAAGCACCATGCTTTTTCCCTTAGGAGAGCTTCCAGCCCATCACAGCAGCCAGACAGAGCCCCCTGGGGCTGACAGTGATGTCAAGGGTGCTGGGGACAGAGTGGCACAGGGATCCAACAGCATGGTGCTCCTCAGTGTGGGCCTCCAGCCGCCTCGGCAATCACCTGTAGATGTTCCTCAAAATGCACATTCTCAGGCCCCAACCCAGATGACATATGCAGGGGGGCTGGAAAGGATTTAAAACAAAGCTAATTAATCTGACTCACATTATAGTCTTAGAATCTCCATGCTGGAAAACCACTGTGTTTTCAGTAATAGAAGTCTACTGAAAGAGCAGTAGTTACCATTCATGTTGTTTCTGTGCTGCAGGCACTCAGGATAGAGGCATAGAGGTGTTTTTTTTTTTTTTTTTTTTTTTTTTTTTTGGCAGAACCGGGGATTGAACTCAGGCCCTTGTGCTTGCCAGGGAAGCACTTATTCCACTGAGTCATCTCCCTGGCCCCAGTAAAGATGTTCTGATCATCCCACTTGGGTGGTGTTCAACACATATCTGGACTGGCGGGTGTGAAAGCACATCAGAGCCCCTCCTGCCCTCCCTGGCAACTTGGCTGTCAGCATGCTCCTGAATCCTCCAGCCTCACAACTGGGTTCAGGACTCTCTGCCCCCGGGCTGGGTCTGTGCGCACCGTGCTCTCCTGACACAGGGTCAGACAGAGGTTCTGATCTTCTCGGAGGGGAGGGGGTGGTAGCTGAATCTGGGTTGGCCTTGCAGGCCAGTGTACATTTCCTCTTCTGAAATTAGGCCGTTGCCAGGGGTGGTCCAAGTTCAACCCTTGGCCACTTTTTCTCTTTGTGTGAAACCAGCACACAAGCAGGGCGAACATGGCTCGTTCCCACACAGGATCTCTTTTTCTTTAAGGCTGTTCCTCCTTGCACGGCACCCTTAGACGTTTACTTGGGGCTCATGCAGACCTCTCAGCCAGGCGGCCTCCCAGGGGTCCTGGCTGACTGTCCCCGGCTCTGCACCTCAGAGCTGAGGGAAACCCCTGGCTTGGCCAAGAAAACTTCCCGCCCTCAGGGCCCAGGTTTGCCTGGACTGGGGCCCTATGGGGGCCTGTGTGGCTTGTTGACAAGCCCGTCATCTTAGGTCTCTGTCCACACCTGGCCTGGGGTAGAAAAATTTGTTTCCAGTGAAAGCAGAAAAGTATAAAAACAAGATATATAAAGTAAAGATATATTAATATGTTGAGCTGCAAAAGGCTCTAGTCAACAACTTCTGTGGATAACCCACTACTATTGTGGACTGCTGGATTGTGTTGGAGTATTTTGCTGAATTCAAGCACCTATAATAATTGAATGCCAATAGAATACCCATCCCTGACAGGACTAAACAAAAAAAGGGGATTCAAAGGAAGGACCATTATGTATTTATATATACAGAATAGTTAGGATAAATGTGCAGCTACTTTTGTGTAATTCTATGAGAAGAAAGATTTGTACTAATAGTGTTTGGACAGGATATCCTGTCTGCTTCTTGTACTATGGATAACCCTTAGGAAGATAAAAATGTAAAAAGTATTGATTATTGAAACTATACTAGAAATAAGCTTTAAAAAACAGATAGGTATACAGCTACATTCTCTTAATTCAATGAATAGAGGCATCTGCTCTAATAGTGTTTGTAAATAGAATATCATGTCTGCACCTTGTACAACAAATAAGCACTAAGAAAACAATATGCAATGTATTAATTATTGAATCTGTCCTACTAATTTGACTTGAAACTGTCTCATTGCTACTTGTTCTTCAATAAAATTATGGAAAAATAAAAACAAAGAAAACAAGTAATAGCACTGTCTTTGCCCCAGAACCCAGGCTTAATACATGCAGTGCTGAGGATTGAAACGAAAGGCTTCATATGGTATACCCCAGTCTTTTTTACATGTTTTACTTTGAGACAAGGCCTTGTAAGGCCATAAATTGCTCAGGCTGGGCTTGAACTTGGAATCTCCTGCTTCAGCCTCCCAGAGTGCTGGGACTGCAGGGGTGCACCCCAGGACAGGTGAGACAAAGGCTTTGATTAACTTCAGCAGAAACCCTAGCTAAGAACTTTGCAGTATGCTATTCAATTTAAATTTTCAGACCTTAGTTTTCTTCTTTTGTTATACATGGGGGCTCTCTTGGGGCACACTTTTTGTTCAAGGAGGAGGATAACCCCAGACATTCTCCTACCTTGTAAAGCCCACTGGGTAGCACAGGATGATACCCTATGTTTCCTTAGCATCATAGCTGCAGGCAGCTCAGCAAGGTATGTGTTAAATATCTCCAACACAGAAAACTGTCAGGACCCAAACCAGTTAATCATAGTTCTGGGATGGGGATATAGCTCAGCAGCATAAGTGCCTGGCTGCCAAGTACAAGGTCCTGGTCCTGAAAAAAAAAAGTAAATGTGATTCACAGAAGTCACTGGGACAGATTATTTTCTTAGAATACTTTAACTTCCATAAAACCAACTCCTACAATTCTGAAGACACAGTTCTGTGCCCACACAGCTTTCTGAGTTTGGCGAATGTATCACCAGTTGGCTTGGGGAAGAGTAGATAGCGAGGCACAGTAGTAGAAAGGTCTTAGTACAATTCATCCACAAGTTCAGTTTTAGAAAAGAATCGGGTTGCACCAAGTCTTTCTGTGAGGCTTTTGGGAAAGATGTGTACCAGAGAACCCTTACACAAATAATCAGATCGAGCTGCATACATGTCTCCTTCAACAGAAGCCCAATCTTGTGAGCTCCTCCATGAACAGAGGGCTTGAGAACAGATGGTCTCGTCATCATCTAACCCATTGCCCTGATCAGGAAATCCCAGGAGGTGCTGCCTCATGTCAGGCTGCAAACTGACAGAAGGCCCCAGCATTACTTGGTGTTGCAGGGCTTGATGGGATTGCAAGCCTCTGGCAGGGTCCTGTGAGATGCTTTGATCCTCCCATGAAGGAGGTCAGTCAGTTCTGTCTCTCAGCACAGAAGGGGTGGAAGGGTCTTTCCTCCAAATGACGCCCATCCTCTGTTGGAATACTTGCACTGTGCTGCTCACCTGAGGGGTGCTTTGTAAGTCATTGAGGAGGCAGGCCCAGAGAGTGAGGGGGTTGGGCAGGAAAGTTTCATAGGCATAGCCATGCTGCTCGGAGATGTAGAACTCCTGGCTCTGCCTTGAGAGTTCTGCATGTTGACTGAGCTGGGACACCTTCTGTGCCTTGTCTTTGTCCTTATCCCCACCTACTGAGGAGTCCCAGTGTAGGGCCTCTCACCCGCTTCTCTAGTTGGTAAGCAAGGCGAGGACCTGAAGCTGTGGGGGGGTGGGGGGAGCTGAATTGCTGTCCTAGGTCATGTAGCTGGGCCGTGTTCTTGGAATATAGATAGGTGTTCGAGCAGCCTGAGTGGATACCCTGGTGGGTGAAGCAGCTCATGATAAGTGAAGTCAGAGGTGCTGTCTGGACAACTGTGGGCCTTCCCTTCAGATGAGGAGGCTCCACGTGGTAATCATTACCACCCCTTAGTAGAGCTTGCCACCTGCTAGCCAGTGTCGGGAGGGCTTTCAGCCAGTAGCAGGCACTGCGGTGGTCCTTGTTTTAGAGCAAGAAGGAAAATAGAAAGGCCTCTGACTCAGGGTAGGAAGGAAAGCTGTGGGTGGTCCTGAGAAATGCGCCAGGTGGTGGCATCTCTTCAGGAGCATCCTTGGATTCTGAAGGGATGAGTTCCAGGTGTTTTCTGAGCATAAACTGGAACAAAACCTTGGTGGAAGAAGATCAGATGCTGAGGAATGGATGTGGGTATGTTTCAGACACATTCCCTGAGAGTCCAGGGTGAGAGCAGAACCCCTAGAGTCGGGAGCTAGGCAACTGCAGGACTGACCATAAAGTCCCCTGGGGGTCAGTGACAAGATCTAAAACCCAGGTGGTGATACAGGACAAGTGGGGCTGCTCTTCCCTGAGGGGATGTCAGGGCAGGCCCATGATGTGGGAGGTCTGCCTGGTGTAGTCTGGGGCAGAGGGAAGGGCTGGGACAATGCATATCCCACACAGGCCCAGGGACACAACTCTGAAGTTTCCGAAACTGAAATTTTGAACAGTGATATTGTACTTAAGGCATAGCTCAAACAGGAAAAATGAACAAGTGCCTGAGAAACTCCATATGCCCAAGACAGCTTCAGTTAGATTTAGAAGTGATTTTGGATTTTTTTTTTTTAATGAATGTAGGACAGGATCCAAAGGGTGTATAGGGTTTCACTACATAGATCAGACTCATAGTGATCCTCCTGTTTTCAGCCTCCCACGTGCTGGGATTATAGGAGTGCACCATCATGCCCAGTCTCAATTGCTGTCTCAGGGTGCCCCAGGGGAGGGGCTGGCACAGCACGGAACTGGCACAGCATGCCAGGGATCGAACCTGGCCGTTGCACTCTGTTGAAGTAGGAGGTTTAGTCCATTGAGCTATCTGGCTGGTCCTGTGATTTTGAATTTCTAACACCGGGCTGGTTTTCCTTAATAACCTTGCCTCCTCCTTTTCTCCATGTCTTTGTGTTGTTCTTGTCTGTAACAACTGGAATATAAGCCAATGCAGGCAATTTTCTGTTTTTTAACAATCCTGGTCAAATACACATGATATAAAATTGACCATTTAATTGTTTTTGATGACAGTTGAGTGGCCTTAAGTACACCTATGCACGTGGGCCACCATCATCACCCATCTGCCAATTGGGTCTCATACAAGGCATGTATTCAGCTTCCCTAGGCTTTCAGGCCCCATGACAGCTGTGTACCTATTTGCTTTGCCTGTACCGTCTGCTGTGGGCCTGTGGAAACGATCCCTGAGACTGTGGCCTCCACCCTCTGCGATCCCTTGAAACGTTATCTCCTCTGTTTGCAAAGCACTTGGCTTCATAGACTAAACTTCCATTTGCTGACCCACCATGCTGTGGACAGAGGTTTTCATGCTTTGGGCAAATACCTGGCAGGGAGATGAGCAAGTCACACATGACGGGTGTGCTTCAGTGCTTCAGTGTTTCAGACTCGTCAGAGTACTGTGCCTCACTCTTGTGCTGGTCTACAGTCCCATCAGCAGTGTTTGCTCTCCCACAGGTTGATTATTTTCCTTGGCATTATTTCTCGCCATTCTGGAGTGTTGAAGATGGCATCTCCTCCCAGTCTCACGTCATTTCTGTGGTGACCAAGGATAACTGAGCCTTTCTCATGCACTGAGTGTTCCTACAGCTTCTTTGATGGGGCCTAGGTTTTCTTCGTGTGTCCTGGATATGAGTTCTGTGTCAAGTGTATGTACTATAAGTGCTTCCCCCAGTTTGTGGCTTGCTTTTGCATCTCCCAACTATCTCTCAAAGGGAAGATTTTAAAAATTTGATTCAGTCAAATTTATTTTTAATTTGTGGTTATAGGTTTTTGTGTCTGGCCTAAGATATCTTTGTTCACTAAATTGCATGAAGGTTTGCTTTTAGAAATTATATACTTTTAGTGTATAGGCCTGTGATCCATTTTGGCTCAGTTTTCTTTCTATTAAGGACAAATTAGGGGTTGAGGTCATTTTTATCCACTTTCTCAGCAGATATCCAGTTATTACTATGTTTCTTAGAGTAAAAAGACCTTCGGCCAATCATATGTGTGTGGGTGTTTTAGTGGTGTTGGTTTCTTGGATGTCACTATTGTGTACAATGATCCTACATTGTTTTGCTGGTTACGGTTGATAATATGCTTTGACGTCAGGTGGGATAGCATGTCAGCAGTTTAGAAAATTGTTGTGTATGCACGTGTGCATGTTGCACATGTGTGTGTAACACTACGTTCTGTTTACCAGTACATCTGCAGATGGGCACCGGGGCTGGCCCACACCTGGGCTGCTGAGAACGCTGCGATGGACGTGGGTGCTCAAGGGTCTCTGTGTGGCCATGGCTGGGATGGCCGCAGGTACATTCTAGAGCAGGGCAGCTGTGGCACGTGGAAGCTCTGGTTTTCAAGGGGCCTCCATAGTGATTTCCATGGTGGCTATACTTGTTCACATTCCAACTGATGGTTATAAGCTTGCCTTTCCCTGAAGCATCACCAGCTCTTGCTACCATATTCTGTCACTCGCCATTCAGACTAGGTTGAGGTGGATTCTCATTGTAGCCTCGACTCACATTTCCTGGCCGCTGAAGATGTCGAGCACGCTTCAGGTAACTTGGACATTTGTACTTCTTTTGAGGAGAGTGTTCAGTTCATTCATTTGATATCTTGTATTGTTTCCCCTATGTTACTCTCTAGTATTTCAAAGTATTAGATATTACTCTAAAATCTTTTGTCTGTTTTAAGTTCATTTTTATCTGTGGATATCTGGTATACCTCGTACTACTGATTAAGCAGGCTGTCTTTTCTCCACTGCATATTTTTCGTTTTGGCACCTTTTTTGAAAATCTGGTGGCTGTAGCTTATTTCTGGGGCTGCTACAGAAGTCTTTCTGTGCCATGTTGCTTTTGTCACGATGGCTCGAACATGTACTCTGAAATTGGGGACTGTGTTTCCTCTAGGACTGCTGACTTTGCTCAGGACTGATTTGCTACTTGTGGTGCTTCTTGCTTTCATATGAATTTTAGGATTGTGTTTTCTAGTTCTGTGAAGAATGACATTGGCATTTTTATGGAGAGAATCTATACATCTATTGTGGGATATGGTCATTTAAACAATATTAAGCTTCTCAACTCATGAATATGAGTTTCTATCTTCTAGGGTCTTCTTCAGTGTTCTTCATTGGTTTATAGCTTTTGTCATAGAGGTCTTTCACCTCCTTGATTAGATTTATTCCAGGGATTTGATATTTTGAGGCTATTGTTTCTCCTGATTTCTTTCTTAGTGAGTTCAGTATTGCTATGTAGATAATGGTTTTGTATATATTGATTTGATATCCTGCTACTTTGTTGAATTTTCCAGTTCTGAGAGTCTTCTGGTGAACTCTTCAGGGTTTCCTGAGATAGAATCCTATCAGCTGCCTCCTGTCTTGTTTGTAGCCTTTATGTTTCTTTCCTTGACCTATTTGGTTAAAGTTTTCTATAGTATATAGAGTAGGGGTGGTGAGAATGCACCTAAGCTCCCTGACTTTAGAGGAAGTGCTTTCTGATTTTCCCACTTGTCACGAGGGCTGCTCTGGCATAGTCTTCTTTGCTTTATTATGGTGAGGGGCCAATCCTCTATATTCAGTGTATTCTGTTTTTTTTTTTTTAATCATGATAGGGTGCTGAATATTATTGAAGGATTTTTCTGTGTCTGTTGAGATCATCATGTGATTTTTATCCTGGATTCTATTTATATGGTCTATTGCATTTATGGATTTACATATTTTGAAGCAGCTTTGCATTCTAGGAATGAAGCCCACTTGATCTTTGTATATGATCTTTTAAATATGATGCTAAATTCAATTTGCAAGAATTCACTGGTGGTTTTTAATACCAAGGATACTGGCCTGTAGCTTTTGTGGCATCCTTACCAGGTAATACTGGTTCTGTAGGATGAGTTTGGAGGAGCTCCTTCCCTTACTGTTTTATGGAACACTTTGAGGAACAATGGTGTTAGTTATTCAATAATGTGTCCAGGGCTAGGCTTTTCTTTGTTGGGAGACTTTTGACTACTACTACAATTTCATCCTTTGTTATTTTTAATATCTTCTTGGTTCAGTTTTTTAGGTCATTTTGTTTAGAAATTTGTCCACTACTAGACTTTCTCATTACAGTTATATAAGTTTTCATAGTACGACCTAGTGATCATCTGAATCTCAGTGATGTCTATTGTGATGTCCTCCTTGCCTTGCTTACTTGGGTCTTCTTAAATCTTCAACTAGTTTGGGTAAGGCTCAGTCAATGTTCATTTTTTTCAAAGAACCAACCATCTCACCAATGCTCTGCATTGTTCATTGAGTTGCCATTTCATGTGGTTTTGCTCTGATGTTCAGTATTTCTTTGCTTCAACTGATTTTGGATTTAGTCTTTTCTTTTTTTCCTAAGGCCCTGAGGTGCATTCTTAGGCAATTAATGTACTGATATCTTTGTTTTTCTGATGCAGGCACCTGTGGCTGCAAACTTCTCTCCCCACTGCCTTGGCAGTACTCCATGGGCTCTGGGAGGTTCTATTTCTAAACAACCCCCCTCTATTTCTTGCTTCCTCTTTTGAGTTTGGGATTCCCCTGGGTATCTTCTGTGTTGCTGGTCTTAGTAGCCATGGATTTCTTTGTTCACGCTAATCTGCAAAAGTCTCTCACCTTCAGTGCTGAAGACTACCTTTGCTGAATACAGTGAGGTAGGCTGGCAGTTACTTTTAGGGCTTGAGAAGTTGCACTCCATTCCTGCCCTTAGAGTTTCTATGAGGAATTTGCTGTTACAGGTTTGTCTTTAGAAGTGATTCACCATGTTCTTTCCTAGTTCTTGTATTATTAAAAGCTGAACAACAATATGATACACAAAAATTCTTTTTAAATCATGTTTGTCTGGCACTCAATGCCTTATGGCATATATCCACATATTTAAGATTTGGAGAATTTTCTGCTATTATTTTACTTCACTAGTTCTGTATGCCTTTAACCTGTACTTTGGTCATTTAAATTTGTTGCATATTTGAGTCTCTTAATCATGTCCTATAAATATTGTGTATTCTAATTTATTATTTGCTCTATGTATACATGTGATTTATCAGCTTTATCTTCAAGCCCTGATAGTCTGTCATCTGCTTGAGCAAAGAAGTGTATTAGCGAGGTTTTCATGTTTTTTTTTTTTTAATTTGACTTAACGAGCCTTCCTTCCTTCCTTCCTTTCTTCCTTTCTTCCTTGGTACCCAGGGATTGAACTCACAACCTTGTGCTTGCCAGGCAAGCACTTTTTCCACTGAGCTATCTCCCTGCCCCTTACTGAGTTTTTCATTTCCAACATTTCTATTATTTTTTAAACCTCTGTCTTTATAAATTGCTCTTTCATATTTTTTCTTAATTCATCCTTTTGCTTTCTTGTATCTTCTTTAAGACTGTTAATCATAAGTAAAGTCAACCTTTGGAATTTTTTTTCTGTTGTTCCATTGGGAACCTTTGAAGCTGCCTCATTGCCCTGCTTTTTCTCTTGTTTCTGTATTGGGGTTTATGCTTCTGTTGGGACACACATCTCCCATGCTTTCACATGAGGGGCTTCTCAGCGGTGGCCTTTCCCTGGCCTTTCTCTTCCCGTGGCTCACAAAGGAGAGGCGCTCCAGTAACAGCACCACCAAGAGCACGCTGGATCTAGAAGGGTGGGGAAGGAACTCCAGCCCGTGATGCCACCGCCTTAACAGGAGAGAGGGGAGCAGGCATAATGTACACTGGACTAAAATAAAAAATAAAGATAAAAATAATGATAGATGAATTTTAAATGGGTGTAGGCAAAGATTAAAATGAAAGAAGCAGCAAGATAAAAAGGGAAAATAAGAGGAAGAAAAAAAGCAAGATATTTAAAAATTAAACTGCAGCTTTACAAAACTGCAAAATTAGATGAAAGGAAACAGATGAACACAGCAAAAGCCAGTTGGCAGGAACAGGGAGGTGACTGAGATGGGGCAGGGTCTGGGGCTGGAGGGGCAGAATCGAACACTTACCTTGGGGTGCTCATGGTATATGCACCCCAAGGTAAGTGTTATTATCATCATCATTTAATAGAGGGAAAGCAAGAAAATGAGCTGCAGCAGCATCTTTTTTTTTTATACCTGAATTTCTGTATTTTAGTTTGGGGGCAAAGAAAGGCATTTTCAAATGTGAAAATTCAAAGTCATCATCTTATCTTGAAAGATTTTTAATACATGCATGAGAAAAGCATGAGAAAGAGATCCAAACCATAAGATGAGATCAGTAGTATCCAATGATAAATCCAAATAACTATTTCATCATTTGTAATGTTTACTGATATGAATAATTCCTACAAAAGAGACATCATCTTTTTTTCTTTTTTATTATTATTTTTATTGAAGAACAAATAGCAATGAGACAGTTTCAAGACAAATTAACAGGACAGATTCGACAAATCAATACACTGCAAAATATTTTCGTAATGTTTCAGTGTTGTATAAGGTTCATGCGTGATATTATACTTACAGGCATTATTATAGCCGAAGTCTCTAATCAGTGAATGAAGAAAGTACAGCTATCTACCTATCTTATTTCTCTACAGCTGATTTATATCACAGATTCAACAATTAGCACCCTCTACCTTGTTATCTCCCCAGTGTCTGTCCATAGCACTAGAAGCCAACATAATATCTTGTCCAACCACTATTAGTGCAAATCTTGCTTCTCATAGAATTATGCAGAAGCATGGCATACTTATCCTAACTGTACTGTTTATACACACACATCGTGATTCTTCCTTTTTATCCCCCACTTTTTTTTTGTCTAGACCTGTCAAAGATGGACACTCCATTGTCATTAAACCAATTTAGGTGCCTGAACTCAGTGACACAATCCAACACAGTCCAGCATTCTACATCAATAATGAGTTAACTGAAGAAGTTGTTGACTATAGCCATTTACAGCTCAACTTATTATGGCCCCACGTTATATACCTCATTTTTATACTTTTCTGCTGGATGGTTAAGACCGAGATAGATCATCTTGCTGCACCCTCTGATGCGGTTCCACCAAGCAGTGGGACTGGTGGGACTCCTCTCTGCTCTTGCCCCACAGGGTGCTGTGCTCAGCTGGCCTGCAGGTCTCTCTAGCAGTGCAGCTGTCAGTAGGGTTTGGCTGCGGCAGAGCTGCCTTCTGTTTGTGAAGTGCACGCCTGGAGCCCCAGTCCCACGCGGCTCCAGGCGCTCAGGCTGGGGCAGCACACACCTGCTATGGGCCCGTCTGCACACCTCCAGGCAGAGGCGCATGGTCCAGTGCGCCGGGGAGCGGGCGCTCTGCGTGTCGGGCAGTGGCAGGACCTGAGCAGTCGCGTTGAGGCCTGGTGCTCCACGGGGACCGGTGCCACTGGCCGCCTACTCCAGCAGACTGCTCCAAAGCCAGCGGCCTCTGGGAGAGACTCGCAATCACCCTCCTGCAAGGGTCGTGGCCTGCTGGAACTGAGGGTCTCCTGCAGCCAGGACTGTGTGCAGGCTGGGGTTGTCCAGACGAACAGAAGCAACAGAAAATACACGAACAATTACGCGAGAGTATTTACTGGGTGGCTCGGACTGTCAGGAAGGGGAGGCCACAGTGGCTGCGGGCCCTGGCAGCCGGAGGTGACTACCAAGAATGTGGAAGCTGCACAAGGGGGACCAAGGCTGCAGTACCAGCTGAAGGCCGAGGGCCTGGAAGCTCGCTGCAGTGTGATAGGGGCGAGTGTTATAAGGCTAAAGAGACTGTGATTTCGGAAGCCAGTGATGAGCCTGGGCCTCTGTATAAAGGCCGCCCCTTCCTTCCCCTTTCCTCTTTATTCCGTCCAGGCTACATATTGGATGGTGCCACTCACTTCCTCCGTGTGTCTTCTCAAAAGCTGGCCAGCACGTCAGTCATCCACAGATATGCCCAGAACCGAGCTTCATTAATCCGATAGGCTGTTCTTATCTAATCAAATCAATCCGTAGTGACTGGAGCTCCCAGGCTGCTGGTCCATGAGTCCTGACTGGGACCCGTCCACTCTGGCTGCCTCCTGCTCGAGGCTTCCGGCTCCTCCAAACCCAGCTCCACCCAGATTGTTTTGGCTTTCTGGTCATCTCTTTGCAGTTAGTTTCCCCTTTGCTACCTCTTTTATTCCAGTAATTGCTTTCCAAATGTTAAATCCAGCTTGCATCTGGACAAAGCCATGATTTATTATTGTATTTCATATACTGCTGTATTCTATTTGCTAATAATTTTGTTAAAAGGATAAGATTTTTCCAGGCAATATACTTGATTAGTAATCAATCAGAGGAATATTGATCTGATAGAATGACATGGGAGATGTTTCACTATTCTCTCTTTTTCTCTCTCAGTATTCAGTCCAGGGTCTCACTATACAGACCCGACTTGTAGTGATTCTCCTACTTTCAGCCTCCCAAGTGCTGAGATTACAGGAGTGGGCCACCACACCTAGTCTCAATCTCTGTCTCAGTGTGCCCTGGAGGCAGGGCCGGCATAGCATGTCAGGGATCAAGCCTTGGTCCCTGCACCTGCCTAAGCAGGTACTTTAGTCCACTGAGCTATCTGGCTGGCCCTCTCTATATTTTTAATTAATTAATTAATTATTATTATTTTTTTTGTGGAACCAGGGATTGAACTCAGGCCCTTGCACTTGTGGGGCAAGTGCTTATTCTACTGAGCTATCTCTCCAGCCCTGAAGTCTTTTTTTTAATTTTTAAATTATTTTTTGTTGAGTAGAATTTACCAGTGAAAGTCACCTGGTCTTGTGTTTGACTTTTTTTGGTGAAGGTGGAGTTGGGGTTTAAATTCAAATATAATTTCTTCAATGGATATGGGACAATCCAAACTCTAATTACTTTGAATTGGCCTTGGTTACAGATGTTTTTCCAGTTCCATTAGGTCTGTTATTTACTTGGATTATATGGAATTTCAATGATATTTAAAAATGGCATTTTAGTACATGAGTTATCTGTACCAACTCTTCTCTTTGACTCCTGATAGGGGCAATCTGTTCTTATCCCCTGAGATTTGGGTTGCAATTCTTGTTTCAGTGCTGTGGGTGCTGTCATCATCACCACAGGGCCTCCTGGGCGCGAGGCAGGCATCCCCTGCTGAGCTGCACCCCTGCCCCTAAATAACTTCCATATGCCCTTATCTTTCTTCTTTCACTGATCTGCCCCATTTTTATCTACTTCATTTTTCTACCCCACTAGGTAAGAGCTTTATATTTTGGGTATTTTTCTTTATAATGTCAGTATTTAAAGCCACAGATTTCTAGTTTAGCTATATTGTATGCATTTTCGATGTCTTGTTTTTCATTTTGGTTCAATTCAAATTATTTTCTGACCTCCCCTTTGAATTATTGTTTTACTCGTAGGTTGCTTAGAACTGTTATTTAATTTCTAAATGTTTTCTTGATCCCCAGTTGCCTCTGTTTTGCCGGTTTCTGATTTGACCCCAGTGTGGGCAGGAGCTGCTGCAGCTCTGCCCCGGGTCCCTGCTCGCTGAGACTGACCTCTGTGTGGAGTGTGCTCTGCCTGGGATGGCTTCTCTGCACTGGCCTGCTGCCTGGCCTGCTGTCACTGCCCCTAGGTTTGCCCTTTTTTGCTTTCACATAGGACCCTGGGATTACAGGTGTGTGCCACCATGACTGTCTCGGTGGCTGGCTGGGCACTGGGTCAGCACAGCATGCAGTACTAGGGATCAAACCCAGGTCCTTGCGCTTGCCAGGCAGGCGCGTAGGCCCCCGAGCTCTCTCCCTGCCCCTCTTCTGCTACCTTTTCTATGAGTTACTGAGGCTTGTGTTCTGTTATCCAGCATGTGTGCACTTGAGATGGTTTCGATTGATCGACATTTAGGAAACGTCGCACTTTCCCTCCCAAAATTTCTTCATCCGAAGTCTGCTTTGTCTTGTGCGGCCACTCCAGCTTCTTGGGGAAAATGTGTACTGCTGCGGATTTTTTCCACACTCTCAAATGTTTTGCATCATCGTATACATTTGACTTGATTTCCCATACATAATTGTATAATCACATCATGGCTTTTTAATCCACTGCCTTTCTAATAGAGCAGTGCGAGTGCATGTCTCAAGATACTTATTACATACTTGGATTTATTTAAATTTTTCCAACTAATATGGTTATTTTGTATATTTAAGGACTTTCAACACGGCAACCTGATAAACCTAGTGAAATACTACACTACTGGGAAAAAGTAATGGATGTGACAGCTCCAGACGTAGGGTCATAGCTGCTTCCAGGGCACGGCGCTGCTAGCTGTGGTCCTCGCCGTGCTGCTCGAGCTCACAGACTCGCGCACCCGGGTGCCGGGGCACGTTTGCCCTCCGCCTCTGTCTCCCCCCGGGGGAAGCACTGTGCTCCTCTGGGTCTGCCCGGCTGGACTGGAATCTACTGTGCCCTTTGTTTTCCACTTGAGACATTTTATCTTTCTCACTTTTCCTGTCTTTGCTCATCTAACAGGGAACTTTTTAGTATTCTGCTTTATCTCCTGTTGAATTGTTGACCATATGTGTTTGGCACTTTTAAAATCATTGCCATAGGGTTAGGATATTTACCTTACGTTGTCACACTCTACTCTTAGAAACATTCATCTTCTGTTCCTTGATGTGTGAGCACGTCACAGGAGTGTACTTCCTCTTTCACCACCATTGCTCGTTCTGATTTCATAACTGTACTTCAAAAGGGATAAACTTCACAATAATAATCAGTTTTCTTCTAAAGAAAAATTTAAAATAGCTGTTATGATTCACATGTAAGTGGCATATTAGTCTTTTCTATCTCTGTTCTTTTTGTAGATTTAAGTATCAAATATCATTTTGTTTTTTCTGGAATTTTTTTTTTTTTTTGACATCTCTTGTAGCACATGCTGGCAAAAGATTGTCTTACCTCTTATTTTTTCTGGGAAATATCTTATTTTCTCTTATGTTGAAAAAATATTTTTATTGACTACTGCGCAGGAATCTAGACCTATTTCTCACTAGCATATTAGCAATGTTTCTTCATCTACCTTGAATCTCTCAGCCCACACTTCTGCTGTGCAATGCACGGTATTATTTTTATCATAGTGCGTTCCTTCCATTTACTTTTGTGATTTTTTTTTCTTTTACCACTAGTTTTTGGCAATTTAATTGCAATGCACTTTGGTATTGCTTTGTTTATCTAGCATGGACTTCATTGACCTTCCTAGATCTTTGGGTCTATAATCTTCATTAAATTTGAAGAAAAACTTAGTTATTAATTTCTTTCTCCCTGGAGCTCCAGTTCCGTATAAATCATGTGGCTGTGTAGGGCCCCAATCAGTCAGCTGCTGTGTTCTCCATGTTCTTTCTTTCGGCCCCACTTGTGAGTAACTTCTATTGCTCAGTTTCTGAGCTTTCTTAAGCTGATTCTGTTGCTGTCCGTCTGCCGTCCTTCCAGTGTGGTGAGTTGTCCCTTCATGTGGCCTTTTATCTCTGCGAGTGCAGTGCACCTTGCACCTCCTGGAGTTTCCTCTAGATCCCTGACCGTCTTTCCATCTCGTGTCCCCACAGCGCTTTCTCCTGCTTTCTCAGGAACCTGCAGCATGCCCTTGCTGATTTTTAGCACCACGAGGACAGTGACAAGTCTGTTGCTTGCCAGCACTCGCAGCACCAGCCTGGAAAATGTGCATCAGAAGCATTGATAGATGAGTGGCCTTAGGAAGCTCTATTTCTTCTTTCTAAGGTTCTGTTCCTAAACACCCAGCTGAGCTCATAAAGAAACCAAGGCGCAAAGCTGCCAAGCAGGCCCGACATGAATGAATGAGTCATCCATATGAGTAAGTAGAGAGAAAACTATTTTCTTAGCTGAGACAGAAATTGGCACAGCTAGGGCACAGGTTAGTAGAGCTGCAAGGGGGACAAATTGAGTCGTGTGAAGAACGAATGGGCATTGTGGGGAGTGTGGGGAGGAGAGGCTGGTAAACCAAGAAGCTCTGTGGGGCCTGCAGTGGCACAGGGAAACAGGCCGAGGGCTGTTGGAAAATGAATCTCACTGTGTGCATTTGAGGCTTTATTTTATTAGTCCATGTTCGCAGCATGTAACATTACGCCCTTGTGGGGAGCTGGTCCAGGCACCCGGCACAGCTGGATTCCTCACATCTCCCCTCTTGTCTCTGCCCTTTATCTCTTGCTTCCCTTACTGTTTGAGGCAGATCGGGTGCCCTACTTCTGCTGTTGCTCCTGATTGCAACCTGGTATTACAGGCTGTACAGAGATGTGAAATCGCTCCTGCAGTGAAGCAGGGGAACACATCTCAGTTGCTTTCTTGTGGCCAGAGCAGCTAAAACCACTGGACAAGACACCTGGATGCGGAACATGTTTGTGGGCCTCAGCCCTGGAGTAGTAGGCGAGGTCTTTGCATGTCTGGTGACCTGTCTGCTTTGCAGGGGCCTTTGACCTCCTCCCTGTTTCCTGGCTACACCCCACCCCGCTGCCTACATAACCTCTTCATCCTGCTTCTCTCTCTGTATCTGAGCTCCTTGTGGAAAACCACAGTCCACACTAAGCGAGATTGGGCAGCATTTGGTTTATTTCACTTGCCACAGTGTTCTTTAGGCCCTCCCCTGGTGTGGCAAATGGCAGGGTCACCTTTTAAAGAAAGAAATAATATTACGTTAAATGCATACCATGTTTTCTCTATGCATTTATCCATCAATGTTTCTATATTTTGGTTAATATCAATCAAGTATGATTTTAGTAAATGGAAACTGAATTTCCATATACAAAATAATAAAATCAGATCCTTATAACATACATAGAAAGTAACTAAAAATATATACAATTTAAGACCTAAAGCCATAAAACTTCTAGAAGTGAACAAGGGGATATTTTCTTAGCTGTTTCCTTTGGCAGTGAGTTTTTTGGATATCACTGCAAAATCTTAGTCTACAAAACAAAAATACACAAGTTGAAGGCATCACACTAAAAAGCAGACAGCAACAGAGCCACTTGTGTTTGGGAGCTGACACTGCAAACCCCTGGTAGGATAAGGTCCCAAAGTTTCCAAAACCCTCTCACAGCCGGCTAGCAGGACGACAGCCTGAACAGAGGATCTACCCGGACCTGTTCCACAGAGGACAGAACTGGTGGCCAGGTCCGCCCGCCCAGAGGGCTCAGCACTGCTCATCAGTGGGAAGTGCAAGCTAAAGTCACTGTGGGAGAGGACTTTGCTGATGGAAGTGTGACCTCAGGGCCTCTGACGGGCAGCTGTCATCAAAAAGAAAGAATTTGAATTTGGGGTCCTGATTTTTAAAATTTTTTTATATATTCTATTTTTTTAAAAATCATTCCCATTTATTTTTTTAACATGGAACATGTATTTTCCATCAAATATTTAGATACTAAATTCTAAGCCCGTACAGAACATGAAGAAGAAAAAAATTTAAAAAAAGATAGGAATGAACACTTACCTATATTTACATAGATATTTAGGATTCCATCCACTGGGGAGATAACTCAGTAGAATAAGTGCCTGCCTGGCAACCACAACATCCTGAGTTCAATCCCTGGTACTGAAAAACAAAGCAAAATAAAGCAAAACAAAAAAATGAAGCAAACAAAAAGAGAGACATAGAATTCCATCCATATACAGTATAGTAGCATGACTGTCTTGTGACTTTTTTTGTCTTATTTTTCATTTACTATCCCTTAAGAAATGGCAGTATAGTAATAGCTGGTATGCTATGACACGAAGTACATTTTTAGAAACCAGAATGGCAGGCATTTGAAGTGTGACGTTTCTATTACACTTTGTTAAATTCAGTGCAGTTGCTTGGTTCACAGGTATCAGCATATGTAGTTAGTTGGGGTGAGAATCCTACCACTTAACTCCTAGTTTCAAAACTCTCCTGATGTTTCTCAGGATCACTGTCTTACCCATCTAGTGTGTCTAAGTGAATGGTCTTGCCTCCATCATGTTTTTCAGTGTTTCTTCTTGCCCTCTCCTCATTGTCCAATCCTCAAATTCTCGCTTTCCTTTTAATTGTGTTATACATTTCTATTTGCAGTTCTTCTTTTGAGATATACTAGGGAGACTATATGATATTTGCACATGTAGGCCTGGTTTATTTTGCTTATAAGTATGTCTTCAAGTGGCATCCATTTAAATATGAAGGCTTCAAGTTTATCATTCTTTACAGCTGAGTAATATTCCATTGTATAAAAATACCACATCTTTCCTATAATCCCAGCACTTGAGAGGCTGAGGCAAGAGGATTGTTGTGAGTTTGAGACCAGCCTGAGCCACAACGTGAGGTTAAGGCCCACCTGAACTGCATAGTGAGACCCTGTCTCAAAAAGACAAACAACAACAACAACAACAACAACATCTTTTTTAACCATTCCTCATGTGACAGGCATCTTGGTTGTTTCCAAGATTTGGCTATCACAAATTGTGCTGCTATAAACATAGGTACACATATATTCCTATGATAAGATGTTTTCAGTTCCTCCAGGAAAATTCCAGTAGGGGGATAGCTGGCTTGAATGGGATTTCCAGTCCTAGTTTCTTAAGGAGTCTCCACACTGATTTCCATAATGGTTGCACCAGTCTACACTCTCACCAGCAGTGGAGAAGGGTTCCTTTTCCCCACAACCTCTCCAACATTTGTTGTTGGTTGATTTGTTTATGATAGCCATTCTTTCTGGAGTGAGATGGCATCTTAGTATTGTTTTAATTTGCATTTCATGGATGACTAGTGATGTGGAGCATTTTTTCATATATTTATTTGCTTCTTTAATTTCATCCTGTAAGAAGTGTGTGTTCATCTTGGATGCCATTTCTAGATTGGGTCTTTAAATTTAGGGGCCCTGATATTTTTTAGTTCTTCATAATTCTATAGAGCAGACCCTTGTCTGAGTTCTTATGAGTTAGGATTTTTTCAAAATTTGTGGGTTGTCTTTTCACTTTGATGATAATTTCTTTTGACGTCCAAAAACTTCTCAATAACAGGTGGTCCCAGTTGTTAATTCTTTCAAGTGTTTCCCGTGTGGATACATGTTTGTTCATGAACTCTTTGTCTACTCCTATGTCTTCAAGAGTTTCTCCTATTTTCTCTTCCAGGAGATTGAGTGTCTGTGTTTTAATGTTAAGATATTTCATCCATTTGGACTTTAGCTTAGTGCATAGTGATAAATCTGGGTCAAGTTTTAGTTTTCGACATGTAGAGAGCCAATTTTTCCAGCACCATTTCTTAAAGATGCTATCTTTCTTCCAGTAAGCTTGTTTGGCCCTTTTGTCAAAGATGAAGTGGTTGAGTGTGTTTGTAAGGGCCTCTGTATCTTCTAGTCCATTCCATTGATCCTCAGGTCTATTTTGTTGCCAATAGCATGCTGATTTTATCACAGTAGCTTAGTAGTATAATTTCAAATCAGGAATTGTAATGCCTCCTGTCTTGAGTTTGTTGGCCAGGATTGCCTTTGCTATTCTAGGTCTTTTCTGGTTGCAAATAAATTGTAAGAATGATTTCTCTAGGTCTAGGAGGTATGTTGTTGGTAGTTTGATAAGGATTGCATTGTATCTGTACAACAGTTTTGGGAGTATGGCCATCTTCACAATGTTGGATCTTCCTATCCAGGAAGAGGGTATATCTTTCCATTTTCTGAAATCCTCTATGATCTCTTTTTTCAGAGTACTATAATTTTCCATGAAAAGATCTTTAACTTCTTTAGTTAGATGAATTCCAAGATATTTCGTTTTCCACTGTGCTATTGTAAAAGGCATTGTCTCTGTAGTTTCCCTCTCAGTGTGTTTGTTATCTGTGTAGAGAAATGCTATTGACTTTTGATTATTGACTTTATATCCTGCTATGCTGCTGAATTTGTGTATCAATTCTAGTAGCTTCTTGGTGGAGTTTTTTGAGTCTTCCAAGTAAAGTATCATGTCATTTGCAAATAGTGATAATTTAGCTCCTTCTTTACCTATTCTTATTCCTTTTACTTCTCCCTCTTGTCTTATGGCTGTAGCTAATGATTCTAAAAGTCTATTAAGTAGCAGGGGTGATAGAGAACATCCTTGTCTTGTACCAGATTGGGCCTGGGCTTTGGCGGGTCTGCTGGGCTCCCAAAAGGGTGGTGGATGTTCTCATTCACCGGGCCAGCTGTGCTGGATCTGGGGTCGCAGAATAGGACTGGAGAACGCTGAGAAAGGTCTCCTTAGTGCAGCGGGCAGTTAGGGCAGTTACTGGAAGTTTCAGTCCATATCCAGCTGGCTCCAAGCCAGAGGGGTGCATGGCAGGGAGCAGCAACTCATGGCAGCCAAACAGCAACAACAAAGACCAGCTGCTTGTCTACTCCCTGGTCGTCTTACGTTCCCCACGTTGCGCGCCACTTGTTGTATGTTATGGGTCGGTGCTGAAAGAAATGACGAGAAGACCTGATGAAAGTAGCTTCAGAGCTCTCACTGAGATCAGTCTCTCTCAAGTGAGCCCAGAGCCTCAGAAGCATCTCACATTTATTGAGGGGTAAAGGCAGGCTAAGGAATGTGCATAATTACTTAAGTGAATACGAACTGCCATCTCTACTGACTTCCATTTGCCTCCTAACACTTCTTTATCTATTCTAGATAGAAGTCTTTTGTCTGAGTGACTCTTGGTTAAAAGTTTTTCCCAATTCATGGGTTGTCTTTTTACTCTGTTGGTGATGTCCTTTAATGTATAGAAGCTTCTCAACAAGATGAAATCCCAGTTGTTGATTCTTTGAATTATTTCCTGTACATTTTGGTTTTTGTTCATGAACCTTCTGCCTACCCCAATGTCTTCAAGATTTCTACCTATTTTCTCTTTCAATAGATTTGGTGTTTCTATTTTAATGTTTAGATCTTTAATCCATTTTGATTTTAGTTTAGTGCATGGTGATAGACCCAGGTCTAGTTTTAGTTTTTAGCATGTGGAAAGCCAGATTTTCCAGCACTGTTTTTTTTTTTTTTTTTTTTGTATTTTAGGGAAGGGACCACAGGGTGTTCAGGGTCTTACTACTAGATAGGACTTATAGTGATCCACTTGTTTATAGCTTTCCAAGAGCTGGGATTATAGACACATACCACTACACCCAGTCTCAGTTGCCATCTCAGTATGCCCCTGGGCTAGACTGGCACAGCAGGCCTGGGGATCAAAACCCTGGCCCCTGTGCCTGCTTACAGGCATTTTAATCCACTGAGCTATTTGGCCAGCCTGTTTCAGCACCATTGTTAAAGAGACTATCTTTCTTCCAGTGAATGTATTTGGCTTCTTTGTCAAAGATAAGGTGGCTGAGTATATTTGTAGTTATATCTACATCTTGTAATCTGTTCCATTGATTATTGGGTCTGTTTTTTTTCCCATACCATGCTGATTTTATCATAGTAGCTTTGTAGTATAATTTCAAGTCAGGGATTGTAATACCTCCTGCCTTACCTTTGTTGGCCAGGATTGCCTTTGCTATTGTGGGTCTTTTCTGGTTCCAAATAAATTGTAGGAATGTTTTTTTCTAGATCTTTGAGGTACATAGATGGTATTTTGATAGGGATTATATTAAACCTGTGTAACAATTTTGGGAGAATGGCCATTTTCACAATGTTGGCTCTTTCTATCCACGAGCAAGGAATATCTTTCCATTTTCTGAAATGCTCTCCGATTTCTTTTTTCCGAGTATTGTAATTTTCATTGTATGGATCTTTTACTTCCTTTGTCAGATTAATTACTAAGTATTTCATGTTTTTGGATGCTGTTATGAAGGGTATTCTCTAATTTCCCTCTCACTGAGTTTGTTGTGTACAGAAATGCTATTGATTTTTTGGGTGTTGACTAGTATCCTGCTAGGCTACTGATTTTTTAAAATTAATTCTAGGAGCTTCCTGGTGGAATTTTTGGGTCTTCCAAGTAGAGTATCATGTCATCTGAGAATAATGATATTTTAACTTCTTCCTTACCTATTCTTACTCCTTTCATTCCCTCTCTTGTCTAATTGCTTTGGCTAATGCTTCCAGAGCTCCATTGAGTAGGTGTGTTGATAGTGGACATCCTTGTCTTGTATCTGATTTGAGAGTAAAAGCTTTCAGTTTTTCTCCATTTAGAATGATGTTGGCTGTTGGTTTGTCATGGATGGCTTTTATTAGATTGAGGTATAGGCTATCTATTCCAATTTTCTATAGGGCTTTGATCATGAATGAGTATTAGACTTTGTCAAAAGCCTTTTCTGCATCTATTGAGGTGATCATGAGGAAACTGATCCTGTGGTGCAGATCCAGCCTTAGTGAAGAGCTCACAGCTGAGGGACACCGCCACTTACCCAAGACACAAAACTTGCCCAGATGACACCGGCAGCAAGTATCTGGCAGCGGCTCAAGGACAGGAGGTCACAGCGCTAGAAGCAAGGGTTCTGTGTCAGACTCTAGTTCTCTGTTTTTTCTTTGTGATACAGGGGATTGGAGCCAGGACCATCTTAATGAGCTACATCCCCAACCCTTTGGGGATTTTACTTGGAGACAAGGTCTCACCGATTTGCTAAATTGCCCAAGTTGGACTTGAACTTGAGATCCTCCCACTTCAGCCTCCCAGAGAGCTGGGATCACAGATGCAGGCCACCAAGGTCAAGGTTATGGAGGGTAGCAAGGCAGTTAATTTTAGAAATGACCACAGGGGAGTCCTGTGGTGGCCATCATATTATGTGTACCTGCCTTGTCCTGAATGAAGCTGCCTTTGTGAGGCCAGAGCACTCTGTCTCAGCCTGGACCCTGTCACAATGGCTCAACCTTGTGCTTCTCTCCAATTTGTTTTGTCACCTGTAAAATACAGGGAATTAATGCCATTGCTAGCTGTTCTGGGGAAGGGTGAGATGCAGGTGGAACAGCCCTTGGTAGCTTACAGTTACATCTCTCAAGCCCATGCCAGTGCCTAGGGAGGGTGCAGCACTTGTCCAGGCTGTGCTGAGTCTGGCTCTGCCATTACCCTCTGACCTAACATCTGGGGCAGTCAGGGCAGAGGTCCACTCTACTTCATAGGTGAGATAAAGTGACTCAGTTATGTGAGGCCACCTCCCAGGTTTCAGAGGGGAAAATGAAGGTGGATAGAAGAACACTGTTGAAGATCTACCTGGCTAGAAGCTTTGCCATTCACAGTGGTGGTGTGTGGCTCCCTGCTAGTCCCCATCTGGGAATATGTGACAGCACAGAGGTGGGAGTGGTAGGCACCCACTGGGACACTTGAATGGCAGCTTTGTGTCTGAGGAATGGCTCTAAGAGCTAGTAAGTTACAATTGCTAGGTCTCAAAGTTTATAAATGTACTTGTTAGCTGAAATGTTCATGCTTTAAATATATGTGCTTAGGTATCTCAGAAAATTTGTTCTTTCCTACAAGATACCAAAACCCAGGTAATCATGCAGGTAAAATCTGCAGCAAATATGTTAGATTAAGATTCCTTTAACTGGGATCCACCAGATTTTGTCTATAGAGACATATTAAGGTCTTAAAACTAAAAGTTATATCTTGTTCAGTGGATTCCCATGTCTGACACAAGCTGCAAAAATAAAAAGAGTTTACAGGAATAAATTGGTCTCAGCTGAGGTATTTCATAGTAAAGGGATACAGAATGGAATTATAGCTAAAAAATAAAAATGACAATACTAGCAGGATACAGGAATAAAGGCCAGTAAGGAAACAGAAAAAGTTATGCTTTCCTGGATCTGGACAGAGAGAAGGGGCATTTCAAGGAAAAATGTCCAAAGAAGAGGAAAAAAAAAGTGTTTATGATGGAGTCAGAGGAAGTTTCAGACTAAGGTGGTTATGTGTCTTCCCTCTCAGCCTGAGGGAACCCATGTTAACTGCCAATATAAGGAAAAAATCTTGTAAAACTTTCAATAGATGCTTATGCAGATTTGTCAGTAGTTACCCAGCCAGTGGCTCACTTGCAAACTGGAGAGTACTAAATGTTTTCCCTAGGTCTGACAATCCATGTGCCACAGGTAATAATAAAATTGATGAAATATAAAAATAGACAAGTTTGAGACAATATACAATGGCCATAAAAGATAAAGAGATTAAACCTCACATTTAACAGATCTCTGCCAATAAACCTATAAAATGTTCTAACTAGTCTTTTTATAATTAAAAATTTTAAAAGGTTATTACATTCCGAATCTGCTGAATGATTACTGTATCCTGTTGATGTTATTATTTGGCCTATACATGTGTATAAAGCTAACAATTGCCTAAAAATTATCCCAAGTGGAGTATGATTTCATCTCCATCCAAAAATCAGTGGGGAATGTTATACCCTGACAAAATTGACTCCAATTTGTTGCCCTTCTAACCTCGCCGTGTTCCTGTTCTGTATGCGCCTACCCCTCCCAACTCCCTCACCCCTGTGACCCAAGCCTTATCTTGATGGACATCTGTACCCCTTCCCTATTTTTGAAGATCTTTGCAAACTCTGTGTACTTGCGACCCCACACCCCACCCAATGCTGAACTAATGACCCTGCAACTTTACAGAAATCAATCTAAACTAATGACCCTGCCACTTTATAAAAATCTCCCCACCCCTCCCCTGCCTTTGCGGTTTTTAGGCTTAAATAGTTACTCATTTCTACACTCAGGGCTCCTCTCTGTCTTTTGGACTCAGAGGGTGCTGCTGGGTACCAGCTAAAATAAAGTGCTTCAAATTTTTGGACTTGTCCTGTTGTCATTTGATTTTTGAGTTACAACACATATGTGATGCCCAGCTGCCCCAAGGAGGAGCTTCCAGTGGACAGAACACAGGCCATGGGAGAAGAGAGGTTGGGGTGACCAAGGAGGACATGGGCCTGTGTCCTTGGGACACACATCCTATTGTACAAGGGATGTTCTTCCAAGGGATCCTGACCCCCAGGGACCTGGCTCCATCTTACCACCAGGGGCTGGGAGTCGGGGTATGAAGTCAGGGACCAAGCAAGGGGAGTGGCTGATTGGCCAGTGACATTTCCACACTTTCCAATGTGCCTTGAAGGTACCTTTTACTTCCTGGGGACCTCTGTCCTGAACATGGTTTTAGCCTTCTCATCCATAGTTAGTCCAGAAGTGGGCAAGGTGCTTAGTGAGATGGGAGACCCTGGGAACGCCTCTCCAAGAGTGCCCTGAGGAGTTGCTTGCTGTTCCCTTCATGGAGCCACGAGGAGCTGATTGCTCCAAGTGTCACTGCCACCCCCAGGGACCAGCATGGAAGTAGAGCCTTGCCTGGCTGCAGAAACCCAGGGGTAGGACCACATGCTGGAGGGAATAAGGCACTGGATGGCCAGTTCTACTTAGGCAGGGGCTCCTGCTTCACTGAACTATACAGTTTGTGTAAAACCACGCATACCTCGCTGCACATGCTAATCTGAGGATCAGCTGGGAGCACCCTGGCTTGGGTGGAAAATAGAGTTGGAAGTAGCTGTTCTTCTTTGTATTTTTGTTTTGTGATCCAGAGATGAGCTGTCCTGTCCAAGTGTAGGAAAAGCAGCTGGAATATTTTATTAGAGACTGGAAATAGAGCAAAGAGGGCTTATTTCGAGTGATGCTGGAGCTCAATGCTCACCATTGAGGAGGTGGCCAGCGATCAAAGGGAGCTGGTAAAATTTCAGCTAAATCCTTCAGCAGTGGCTGTCATGCAGGAGAAGGAGTCCTCACCAGCGTGGAGCCCAGGGACCTCCTGGGGAAGGAGTCTCACCAGGGTGGAGCCAGGGGGCCTCCTGACAATCCTGATAACAGCCAATCCTAGGTGACCTCACAGTGTTCAGAGCTTAGTTGCCCGTCTGAATGCAGAGGCTTCAGGAACACAATCTCATTCAAGAGGGCCTGGGCCTTTCTGTTTCCACCAGCTGCTCCAGGTGAAGGGCGACTTCGGCTCCTGGAGACAGTGGGTGCATCCTGTTCTCTGGGTTCATCTCTAGGACCGCCTCTGCCTCCTCCCTCCATCGTTAGGTGTGCATGAGTGTCCCAGAGGACACACCTCTGCGAGGGTCCCAGGAATAAAGAGTACCTTGTTAGCTGCCTCCCCCAAAGCACCAGAGTGGCCCCGGGAGGGTGCAGCCTCTTCTTGTGGCCCTGTCCCTGCCCTTCTCAGGTCTCTGCACTGTCCTTGGTGTCAGCCCTGTGCAGTCTGCAGGCCAAGTGTTGTGAGAAGCTCAGGAAATGCACCCAGACCTGCTTTCTCTGTCTGAAGCCAGAGAGTGGAGTCCTGGTGCAGGAAGCAGGCCATCTGTGAGGTCAGAACTGGGGCTGGTGTCACCACTGCAGTCCCATGTGAGTGCCTAGTGCCAAGATCCAGGGAGGCCCAGCTGCCTGGATCCTCACCATGACCCATGGCAAAGCACTGGGAACTAAGGTTCCAGCGAGATGATGGAAACCCTGACTTGCAGCTGTCCTAAGCCAGAGGGTGTGTCCCTGTTAGGGCCAGATGAAGTCCCTGCTGCCACAGTGGCATCCACTGACATTGTAAAGATGGTGAAACTGATTTTAAATTAAACTGGGCAGTGCACTGTCCTAATGGATCCAGGACCTGTAACCACATTGCTGGGCCCCAAATACTTCCTGAAAGCCGGAGTGTTCTTGTGCCCTTGTGGAAAGGGAGAAGGTACAAGGAGAGAGAGGCCTGTTAATTTATCTTCAGGTCTTAAAACATCGTTGGAGACAAAAACCTCCTTCAAAATCCACCCGCTTGTCGGGAGGAGGTTTCCTTTGGGGAGCTCACCCATCTGTACTTGGTGGCTCAAGGCTGGGGCTGGGGAGCAAGAAGATTTTAAATTTATCATTTGTACTTCCTCCCCAAGGCCGGGCGTCATCTCTGGTTTGGTCTGGCTCTGTCTCCCCTGACAGGGTGATTGATGTGCTTGCTTCTAGCTATGAGTTTTTTCAGTTTTTCATTTTTGAGGGAAATTGGATCCATTCCTCATAACAAGGCGTCCCACAGCCCTTGCTGCCCCCGCTGGACCAAGAGCTGCCCACCTCTGCTAGCTCTGAGTTCCCTCCCACAGTCCTGTTCCCCTGCTGTTCTGCCAGCCGAGAATGTGGCCCTGGGGATATCCAGGGCCTTTCTGGCCTTGGTTCTTCGTCCTAGGAACCAGACAACCTAAGCTGCCTTCCAGCTGCAGAGCAGCAAGCCCCACAGCCTCTGTACCTTGGGTGCACCTGGCCATCAGCCAGGCATGCACCAGGCACAGGTGCTGTGGAGGGCAAGAAAGATGACAGCTGGTAGAGCTGGGCCAAGCACAGCAACGTGGAGCAAGTGACAGGTATCATCAGGGTATCATCAGTGAAGTGCGCACCCCGCTTCTTCCAAGTAGCTGGCTGATTCAGTAGCAGACTCTCTCTAAGCAGAATTGCTCTAAGAATGAATTTCTCCTCTTCAGGGGGTTAGGATTAGCAAAGGATTATGTCTTGTGTGAAGTCTATTGGTCCTAAATTCTCAAGGTACAAAGACAATTCTGGACAGAAGTGAAGAATGTTTCAGGACAGAAATGAGCTTCACCATTTGCCACGGGCAGTGTGTTCTGTGGCTGGGGCTTGAGATACATCTAGCTGGGTGTCCTGACTTCTGAGAGGGATGCGGGGTCATAGGTGACAGGAGAGGGTGTTGAGCTGCACATGTAGCCATGTCTGCCATAGCAGGGCTTTCCTCGTCACTGGCCTGTGGCCCTCACATGTGGACACATGGTCACTTTGCTGTGCCCTCCTGTGTCCAGCAAGGCCGGAGGCACAGGGGCCTTCTGGACTGTACGCTGGACTTATGGGCTCCCCTCTGCTCTGCTGACACTGGCTTTGGGTCTTGAGTGTGCTAGCTGTGGCTGCTGAGCAGACACGTGCCCTTTCCTGGGCTTGTGCACTGTTTTAGGAGGAAATACTGGGGGCCAGCTACAGGGGCTGTCACTGCCCCCAGCAGCCTGGTTGAATCTGCGATGTTACAAGTTTTGATCAACAGTTCATAATGGTTTCCATTTCTGGGGTGCAAGGAGTGTTTTGACACATGTACATGGGCTGGGGTGACTCAGTGGAGCTCAGTGACACACCCCTCACCTCACATAGCTGTGGAGAGGACTCCAGGATTTGCTCTTCGTTACAGGGCACATGCTGCCATAGACTCACCTGGCACCGTAGGGTTTGTGGCACGTTCTTCCTGTCTGCCTGCAGCTTTGCTTCTTTGGTCTGAGGTCCCCCGCTCCTCCATGCCTGGGTTAGTCCACTTAGTATGACCCCCACACAGGTTGTCAGCGGCAATCAGGTCCCCTCAGCAGGGAGAGTGCTGTCTCATGTGCTTCTCCCTTCTCTGTGTTCTCTGCACACTCAGGCTGTCCTGTGTCGTGGCCGCAGCGAGCACACTGCTGACGTGCTGGTCTCCTTGCTGTAGACGTCCAGCCATGGCGTGATGATGGCCCTGTGGAGGGCCCCTGCATGACCCCAAGTCTAACTCAATGCTGCCTGCACTGATTCACGTTCTCACCAATGAAGTCTAGAGTTTCCTGTGGCCTGTGTCTTAGGGGTCATAGCCCGTGAAACTGTTGGTGCCAGCCCAGGCCATAACATTTTTTCCATTTTTTTCAGTGGTTAGTTTCAGGTCTTATGTGTGGTAGTTCAAACAGTTCTGAGTTGGTTCCTACACTTGATGGGAGACAGGAGTCCAACCACGCCTTGGCACTGTGGCGGCCACTTTTCCCAGCACTGATTGTTGAAGAGCCTGTCCTACCTGCTGTGTGTTTGGGGTGCTTTTGCCAAAGATTAGCTGACCATGAATTCACTGCCTGACTACTCGGCCTGTGTTGCTGTTCTACACGTCCTCTCAGAGCCAGTACCACGCTGTCGTGACCACGGCTTCCTTGCATGCAAAAGCCACAGTGCGTGCTGCTTTCAGATTTGTGGTCCTTCCAGATGTGTTCATTGGGCTTAGCTTGTCTGACTACTGGTGGCCTTTTGTGATTGCACAGAGATTTAAGAAATGTGTGTCTTTCAGTTTCTGTGGAAAATGATGCTGGAGTTTTGCTCTGGATTGCACTGAATCCACAGATTGCTCTCCCAGTAGGAAGAGCTTCCGGTATTGACTCTTCTGGTCTATGACCCCAGGTTACCTCCCCACTAGTGCTGTCTGGGTGTTTCCCCATCAGTGCTGTGGAAATTCTGGTGCATAGTTCTTACCTTTTGTTGGTATAAATTTGTCCTTAAGTATTTAACATTCTGTTACTGTTCCATAGGATATGAATTTAATTTCCTTTATAGATTTCTCCTTGTTTCAGATTTTCCTTTTCAGATTGCTCCTTACTTCTTAATTTTCTTTTCATATTTATTGCTCCTTAGACTACCCACTTCTGTATTCTGAAGTTGCACCCTGTAACTTCAGAGTTCATTTGTCATTGCAACCATGTTTGGGTGGGTTGGGGTCTTTTCTGGGGTGTGATGGGCAAATGGATGTGATGTTAGCTCTCTCTCTCTTTGTCTCCTTGCCTCTCTCTCACTCTGTCTCCCTATTTCTGTCTCTCTCCCTGTCTGTCTCTTTACCTCTCTCTGTCCCTTTCTCTCTGTCTCTGTCTCTCTCTCACTCTCTCCCCTGTCTCTCTCTCTCAAGTCCTGCTAAGTTTGCACTGAACCACATCCCCAATCCCCAAGCTACCTTTCTCTGTATATGTACTGACTGATTTATCAGTGGGGTCTTGCTAAGCTTGCACTGAGCAGATGTATTAAGTACAGAAGCTGCCAAGGCTGAGTAAGGAAGAGCACAGTGCAGAACAGCAAGCAAGCTGAAGGTGGGTGGATGGGAGAAGTGTCCTCCTCTCGAGGTCGAGCCTGAGTCGGGAGAAGAGAGGAGGTCTGCAGAGAGGAAACTCCACTCTCGGAGATGCTGAGAGACTCTGGGCCTCCGAGGCTACTGGGCTGAGCAGGTGGGGAAGGTCACAAAGCAGAGGTGAGGAGATGGAAGCTGGGGACAGAAGCAAGCTCTGCAGCTGTGCAGACAGAGGAGACACCTGTGAGCAGCATGGGACAAAATACTAGTGAGTTTGGAGGGATGGGCAGAGTCAAATCCTTTATGTGGAAGACTTGCTCAAATCTCACAGCAACCCAGAGAGAAATTGTCCCACCTGTGTAGATTTAGGACCCTAAGATGGAGATGCTAAGTAATTTGAAAAGCCACATGGAACTATTTCCCAACCTAGATTTATTATTGAGACTCCCACACCCTGTGATTTTTATTTTTGGGTTGTTTTTCTTATTTTATTTTTTGTTGTGTCTATTTTAAGGACTCTGAGAGAGAAAGAGGCAAATTCTCCAAGAGCAGGTACAAGGTTTCACTTTGCCTTGTGCCTCTTACCGTCTTAGATAAAATTTGAGAATCTATTGTTTTTTTTGATCAGTCAATCTGTATATTTAAACAGATGGGGAATTAAATCAATGTGTTAAGGGGCCAGTGAGATAGTTCAGTGGACTAAAGCGCCTGCTTAGGCGAGGGCAGGGACTAAGGTCTGACCCCCGGCACCGTATGCTGCACCAGCCCCAATTCCAGGGTAGGCTAAGCCAGCCGGAGTCCGGGCGTGGTGGTGAATGCCTGCAATCCCAGTGCTGGGGAGGCTGAAAACAGGAGGATCACCGCAAGCCCGAGCTGCATAGTGAGACCCTGCAACCACCAAATATGATAAGAAAATAAAGTAAAAAGATAAGTCAGTGCATTAAAAGAAGTGTAACATTTTAGCTCACAGGCATAGAAGGTTGCTAGATTTGTTAAAAATACCTTGGCCCAGCTAGGGAGATAGCTCCATGGCATAAAAGCCTGCCTGGTAAGTACAAGGTCCTGAATACCGAAAAAATTAAAAATTAAAAATTAAAAAAAAACACAGTCCTGAGTTTAATTTCTGGTAATGGTGTATATATATATATATATATATATATATATATATATATACACACACACACACATAAAATACAGATATATATATATATATATATATATATATATATATATTCACAGTTAAAATTTCAGCTGTGGCTTTTTAAGTTTTATTTGTTTATATATTCTCTTGTCTTTTTGAGACAGGGTCTCGCTATGCAGTTCAGGTTGGTCTTGAGCTCACTTTGTAGCCCAGGCTGGTCTCAAATTTGCAACAGTCGTCCTGCCCCAGCCTCCTGAGTGCTGGCATTACAGGTGTGTGCCACCATGCCTGGCTCCCAGATGTGGCTTTTAAGATAGCTGCACACCCACATCTTTCAGGCTTTTGAGTATAAGGTAAATGTGAGTAATTTAATGGTTGGGGGAAAAAAGTACTACAAATGAAAACAGCTTGTAAGTGGACCTTATTCATTCACGTAGTGGCTGATTAGTTCTGCAGATATAATGAAAACTGTAGAGTAGCAGTCATCCAGGTAAGACAGTGGATAGATGAAAAGGCTGCCAAGAAATAACGGCTGGTTTAGCACCTGGGGCTGAAGAAGCTGGCAGAGACCCTGACAGTTCTGAGTAGGGCCTCCTGGAACTGCGAATGCTTCAAGTATGGAAGGGTAGCTGACTTTTATTTTTGAAATTATAAAATACTGTGCCTGCTTATCCTCAGTGCTGAAATAATGGAGACCACGTGGTAGTCGCTCTGAGTGATTGTGTCTGTTATTTGGGGGTCTCTGGCTGCCGTCCTGAGGCTCCTTCCCCTTCCCTGGAGGACTGGGTGGTTCCCTGCTGAAAGCACTCCCGGCCAGATGCTCAGCTGGGGCTGGGGGCTACAGCTGCGTCAACACTGTTAGTTTCATGCTTTCTGAGACAGGTGGCTTAACTCCAAGTAGATTTTAGCTCCCTAAGTAATTTCTTTCTTATTTGCAGGTGTGTGCAGTGTGTGTGTGTGTGTGTGTGTGTGTGTGTGTGTGCGCACACGCAGGTGTAGGTGGCCACCAGAGTTTGTCCATCAAGACTGTTTTATAAATTGGAGGCCATAGTCAGAGGAGAGATTCTCCCTCACGTAAGCCCCTATCGTTTTGACAGGATGTATACAACAACAAGCACCTAGGATCTGCCACCTAGGGGGTGACAGTCATGTTTCAGAAGAACTGAGTGACACCTGTGAAACTCGCTGCATGCAATTCCACGTTAAGTCCTGTAGCAGGGCCATCACTGGGTAGAGGCTCGTGTCCTAGTGCTTCCTAGAGAGCCACTCCCTGGTGTTCTCAGTCATCTTTCTGCAGGAAATCCTTTCACTAGGCACTTTGGCGTCAAGGGATTTAAATTAATCTATCTGCTCCCTCACCTAGAATAATGATTCCTTGCCCCTGTGGGAGCAGTGGGAGTGGCAGCTGGGCATGGAACAGCTTTCAGGGCGTGGTCAAGGCTACTTGTGTTGCTAGAGCAGGAGGCCAGTGGGAGCTTGCCCTCTTTCTCACTGACCAGCCAGCTGTGCAGTCATAGCTTGGGTGACACCGTGTCCTGGCTTGTGGTGCAAGGGCTGTTCACAGAGTTTATTCCACACACCACGGACAGTCCCCACCTTGTTCTCTAACTGAAGAAGAGATGTGCATATGTGAATTTATTGTATCTACCTTTGCTGTGTATGAAGCTTCAAGTGGAGAACAGTCTTTGTGCTGGGGGCTGGATGGCCTGGGGCTCGAGTCCCTGGTCGATGCCAAGGACAGTGGGCAGGCTCTGCTGTGGATTTGTAAGGAAGGTGGCTGGGCAGACGTGGTGGCAGGGACACGGCCTCGTGCTTTAGTGCAGAGTCAGGATCAACCAGATGCGAGAGTGGCAGGCTGACGAGACACACAGGGAGAGGGTGGCCCCTGCAGACCCACCTTCCTGCTGTGCCCCAAGTGCGCAGCCTGCCTGGTTCAGGCCACACAAGGCGCTCCAGTGCTCCAGCTGGTTGCTTCGCTGAGGTCAGGGCTCATGCTGCAGGCTTGTCTCCTAGGCTACAAGCTGAGGACTTGTTTCTCATCTATTTACCTAGGGGAAAGTCCCCAGAACTTGGGCAGAAAGTGCCACATGTTCACTTCACTGAGGTCTGAGCTAATCTAATGGCTCTGAAATACAGACGATACCAAGGGTGACATTTTCATGGGTGGAAAATGAAAAGTGCAGGACTTGGAAGCCTTTTTATTTTGAGAATTTTTTGAGCCAGGTGTGTTGGGCACAAGAACAGCCTGTCTGTATAGTAAGACTCTGTCTAAAACCGACAAACAAAAAACCTCCAAAATTATTTGATATTTTTACTGCTTTTTCAAATAAAGTTTTAGTGACTGTGGTTATTTTAAATATTACAATGCTAAAATACTACGATATTAATGATACAGTGTTGATAGTTCAAGGCTTATGCCAAAGTTGTTTCTATTTGCTTTTAACTTTCATTTTGTTTCTCCTAGCTTTCCTCAGTCTCTTTACATGACTGTCGGATCTCATGGACACAGCTGCTGTAAGTGACCACCTGTGATTTGAGCATGTGTCTCTGGCAGTGGTGTCCCAGTGTCAGCGTGCGATAGCAGCAAGCCAACGGGACAGAGTCTCACTCTGGGGATTTAGCACATCGACCTGAGCACAAGGTCTCCCTCCCTGTGCTCAGCCTGGCTCCAGTCAGGGTGCCTGTCAGAAAAGCGAGAGTCTGCAGCATCGCACTCCCATCCAGTGATTCTGCGGGCTCCTCTCAGGGGAGGAGGCATGCGTGTCCCAGCCGCAGCTCCTTCGTCTCTCATCCCTCAAGCCCATGGCCTCACACTGCCGCCATGAGCAACCGTGGTCAAGCCGACACTCGTGGTGCCCGTGGTCTCTACACTGCCATGTCTATTGGCATGTCCCCTGCTTCCCCGAGGGGTTAAGGATTTTACCTTTTCTGAAGTGTGGCTTTAGTGATCCCTTTAATATTGTATTATCAAACTCTTTGAGATTTGTTTATCTGAAAGTATCTTAGTTTTTGTGTCCTTCACAGGAGTTGGAGATAATGGACAACCATGTCTCACTCCTGACTCAGAGGTGAAGCTTTCAGTTTTTCCTCATTTAACATGACATTCTCAGCAGGTCTGTCACAAGTGGCTTTTAACTGATCGAGTTAAAGTCCTTCTACACTATTTTCTTCAGAGTTTCTGTCATGAATGAATGTTGGATTTTGTCAAAGGCTTTTCAGTGTCCGTTGAGTTGCTCATATAATTTTTTTCTTTGCTTCTGTGATGTGTTCCATTTACTGATTTGTGTGTATTAAACCATCCTTGCAAACCTGGGGCAAAGCCTACTTGATTATGGTCTATGATCTTTCTGATGATTTGTGGTGTGACATTTACCAGTGTGCACCTTGTTGAGGATTTTGTATCTATGTTCATCACGAGATTGGCCTGCAGTTCTCTTTTTTTTTGTTGGGCTCTACTGTGGTTTCTAGGAATGACTTGACAGTTTCTTTTAATTTCATTAAAAGGTTTGAAGAGTATGGGCAATAGACCTTCCTTGAGGTTCTTATAAAATTCAGTGGTAATCTATTGGATCCTGGGCTTTTTATTTTATTTTTTTTTATTGCTTCAACTTCATTGCCTGCTATTGGGTTTCTTGGGGTTTTTCAATTTTCTCAGTTCAGTTTTGGTAATTCACATATCACTAGAAAGTAATAACTAACAGTTTTCTGATTGTGTCTGCCCTGGCTGAAGCTGGAACTTCCCAGGGTGTGTGTGTCCAGCCTGCACCTGCTCTGGATATGTCTCCTGTGGGAGGCTCCCCGGTCCTTGCAGGAGGGTGTCCCTGGAGCCCCCAAAGTGAGGTCTGGCTGTCGCTGCTCTGTGGCTCCTGAGGAAACCTGCTCCAATATTCCAGCACTGCTCTGGATTTGTTCTGTAGCTCTAGCCTGCTTCATGGGAGTCGCTCCACAGTGAATGAAACTCCCTTCCACGCAGCTAACAGGTGAGGCCATCACCATGTGGTGACCAGTAGGTGCGGCCTCTTCTTGGGTGCAGCATGGCTGGCCCAGTCCCCAGTTTCTCCTTGGGTAGTGGCCATGGCTAGGGTGCAGGATTCATGGAGATAGTTGGGGGAGAATGTGCACCGCCCCACCATTTGTGGGATGCTGAGGATTCTTGACACGCAGCAGGGAGAAGATGGGGCAACTCTGCAACCTCAGTGGGAAGGTCCTGTCGGAGATAAAATCAAGAGCCACCAGTGACCGGGATTTTGCTTCCAGCACTTGCCAGCTCTCGAATCTCAGCTGCGGCTTCTAAGTTTCCTTTCTGAGGCAGACAGCCATCTTCCTTCATTTCTGGGTTTGACGTGAGAGCTAGGATTATGTTAATCCTGCCACGGAGCCCACCCTGCCCCTCTGCTTTCTTCCTGGGGTATCGCTGTGTGTGTCGCTCTTTCCCGAGTCCCTGGCTCCAGGAAGTGTTGGTGGCGTGGGCGCGGGTCCTGCGAGCGAGCTGCAGCTGGGTGATGGTCCTGCTGAGTGCGCGTGGGCCCCAGCAGCTCTGAACCTGCAGGAAAAGCCCAAGCCTGGCCCTGCACCCCACAGGGGCCTGTCAAGGCATGTGCTGTCTCTCCCAACTGGTTGTTGGGCTTGGCCTCACCTGAGGGCCGCACTGTAGACCTGAGATGTGGCCCTCATGCAGCTCCTGGCTGGAGGGTGTTGTGCTGACCTGGGCCACTGCGGAGCCCAGACCAGGGGTGACCGGCTCAGTCCCATCCTTGCATCGCCATGTACCTTAGCCTGAGTCTGGGTTTTATGGCCACTAAGGCCCTTCAGAACTTGCTCGAGGGTGAGGCCCTTGGTGAGCCTCCGGCAGCACCGGTCATGGGTTCCTGAGAGCTGTGGTAGGAACAGATGGCACTATTTCTATGTGGTGGGGAGAGTGGCACTCTGGAGTCAAGATTGTTTCCTCTTTTGTTTTTTCCTTACTAGTCCATGCTTGATGATTGTCACATTTCTTGTGAGGAGTCGGTGTACCAGCAGAACGCAACTCAGTTCTCCTTAGCCCCTGAGGACTGTGACTTTTGATTATGGTATTAAGTTAGGACATCTTGGTTTCACTGTCTGGTAAACTCCCTCTGAAATCTCTGTCTGTACTGGGGAGTAAATCTAGAGCCTCTGTACAGTACTATCTCTGTTGCACCTTTTAATTTTTTAAAAAAAATTTTGGAATATAGTTTCACCAAACCACTACATTGCTCAGGCTGGCCTTGAATTCGCCATCCTCCTGCCTCAGCCTCCAGAGTCCTGGATTATTAGGGAGGGGCCAGGCCCAGTCAGTTATATTCAATGGATGCTTGTCTTGGCCTATTTAAAGACTCTTCTCAGGCAAGGCACTTAGCTCTGGGAGGACAGAAGGGCCTGCGTGTTGGTTTTGCAGCACTGGCAAACCCTCCACACAACTGGGGTGACTACCCTGAGACCCCAGCAGTCATTACCCACTCTTCCCACTACGACAGGCAGCTCCTCCCTAGGTCCCAGCAGCTTCCTGACACGCCCTGCCTGGTGGTGGCCTCCATTCTCTTTCCTTTGCTGTGTGCACCTAACATGTCCAGCCTGGTGTTCAACACATGGGTACAGCAGAAGGTTGAGCTGAGTGCACATGTGCTGCTCAACTCGGGTCAGCATGAGGCACATGTGCAGAGGTGGCCTGGCTGCTCAGCAGTGCAGGGCCTGGGATGGAGAGCGATCCAGGCCTGGGGTGCAGAGGGGACTCCGGGTGGCCCTGCTCAGGGGCCTCAGCACTGGCTCATGGGAATTGGTCTTGAGACTCACGTAGTCCAGATGTGCCAGCAGATGGTGTGCCGGAGTGTAGGCAGCTGTGTTGAGAATGGTCTTGGAAATGTATGTAGGGAGGGCCTCTGGCCCCTTGTGTCCTGATTTGGGTCCACAGCTGGGAAAAGTCACTTTTTGCTGCTGTGCCACAGATTCCATCAGCTGCCTTGTTCAGCTTCTGAGCCCAAGGAAGGCCCTCCTGCTTTCTCGAAGGCATCGGCAATTCCTTGGCTGGTGGGCCCGGGCAGATCCAGAGAGCCTGCTCCGTGCCCCCAACTGCTCGCCTCCCCTCGCTTCCGCCCTCCCCTCCAGTCCCTCCTGCATGCAGTGGACCTCTACTTTGCTCACACTGGCTGTGCCATCCAGAGGCCAGCTGCCACCTGGAGCTGGAGGCTGGCCCATCCCTGGGGGAACTGGGACACATCTTTTTTCAAGGGGAGTTGTCATAGTCACTCAGATACACACAGATATCTGTGCCATCTACTCACTTGGGAAGTGGAGTCCTAGGACTGCAGAATTCAAGGGACAGGAGAGAGCATGGAGAAGCAGGAGGGTCTGGCCTCTTGGGCACTGACTCAGTGGACTCCGACCCAAAGGAGGAGCCCTGAACAGAGGAAGGAGCTGGGGTGGGGGCGCTCTTTAACAGTGAAGCTTCAGGAGAAGCAAAGGCAGTGAGTCAGGCTGTGGCAGGTTTGTACCTCAGGGTATCTCAGTGGCCCTGCTTGAGTAGCAGGATGTGATGAGATGGGCAGCCTTTCTCCAGGGACAAAAGCTACTGATTTTATATATATTAAAATGAAGAATCATGGGTAGGGGTGCTAAAGGGAATTTATGTATTTGGTATAGGATCTCACCATGTAGCTCAGACTCATAGTGATCCTCCTGTTTTCAGCCTCCCCAGTGCTGGAATTACATCTGTGCCACCATACCTGGTTTTGGTGGCTGGCTCAGTGCAACTAGGAGCATGGCTGGCATAGCATGTGGTACAGGGATCGAACCCATGTCCCTGTGCTTGCCTAAGCAGGTACTTAGTCTGCTGAACACCTCAAGGGCCCTTATTTTTCCTCCTTTTAAAGTCTTGCTTCATTAGTTTCCCTGCGATGAGCGTGGACAGCTGTCTCTGCATTCTGTGATCCCTTCAGGACCCAAGAATGGGGGTGTGTGTGGGGGCCATGACATAAGCATGCTCAAATCCTGGCAACTTCCTCACCACCCTTGGTCTTCAGCTGCTCTTGGGAAATTCCTTGTGATTTTCTTTCTTGCTCTGGTGAGAAGCAGACCCCCAGGGAGCAGCAGGAGCTGTCACAGAAGGCCTGCTGCAGCCCTGACCCCAGTCTTCCAGCAAAGGTACTGAGTGCTGCTCTGGACAACAAAGGACAGCATAGAGAGCACATGGCGAGGCCAATGGTGAGTGGAGAGGTGGTCGGGAGCCCATGTTGTGCCGACATTCAGCGCCAGCTGTACAGAGTATGAAGTAACAGATTTTCAGAAAGCGTCTGGTGGTTTTCCTATAAGATGAGTCCTGCCCTGGGCTTTGTCATTTGTGTCACCATAGAGAATGCTCTGGCTGTTGAGGATCCATGAGCACTTGGGAAAGTGCCGCCTGTGATGGTTTTGGTGGTGTCTCCTTATCTGTCATTTGTCACGGATTCACTCACCAAGCCAGTGCTGTGTGACAGGAACTGTGGCAGGTGGGGCTTCAGGGATTCATGTGGTTTCACCACTCTCTCCTGCTCCATCACATCAGGCTCTATGACCACCCAGCACCAAAAGCTACATGATCAGAAGATGGGCAGGAGGCCTTTGGGTCTGCAGACTTCTGGGGGAGCAGGGGGACACCAGGACTTCATGCTGTCACCTGCAGCTGGCCCTGCGGTTGAAAGCATTCTTGGTTCTGCAGCCTTGAGAGCTCTTGTCTTGGGAGGAAGGCTTCAGCCCTCCTAACGGAAGCAGTGGATTGAGAGCTGTGTTGCAGGAGTGCACAGATGGAGGACAGCATATCTCTGAGCCAGGCTCAGCCAAGGAAGGCTGAGCAAGTTCAGTTCAAGGGAATGCACTGGGGTCTTAGGGACCCTCCTCTTGTTGCTGAGATGAAGTACCTGACACCTGAATTAGGTGCATGTGGCGTTTATGCAACCGTTTCTGTTCCTCTGTGTCTTTAGCCATCACAGAGAAGGCTGACATGAGCTCCTCTTTGCCATGTATGTAGCCCATGTAGGTAGCAAAAAGTGGGGTTTCTGGGTTGAAATGAGCCTGCATTTGAAGGGCCATGAGAGGGACTGGCCAGATAGCTCAGTGGACTAAACTGCATGCTTAGGCAGGCTCAGCGACTGGGGCTCCATTCCTATCATGCCATGTTGGCCCTGCTCCCAGGGTGCACTGAGACAGTAGTGATTGAGAGTGGGCATGGTGGTGCATACCTATAATCCCAGCACTTGGGAGGCTGAAAACAGGATGATCACTACGAGTCTGATCAATGTAGTGAGACCCTGTAGACCCTGTCCTAAAACACACACACACACACACACACACACACACACACACACACACACACACACACGCGAATGCCATAAGATCTTGATGATCTCCTTTTTCTTTTTTTCCAGATTCCCTCGAGTGCTCCCAGTTTTACTCCAGCAAACAAGAACACTGTAAAATCTTGGATTGAGAGTAACTTGTTCTGAGTGTTCTGCAAGATGAGCAAACGTTTCTGAGGACTTGGACTTGCTGATGTCTTGCAGTATGAGTGGCACGCAATGCTGAACACTGCAGACCTCAACTGCAGAGGAGGAGGAGGAGGAGGACCCCTTTATGCCGTGTGAGGGAAGATGCGTGGGATGTGGGAAGGAGTTCAGAGCTTTGTGGAGAAGCACCACCAAACAAGGCTGTCACAGTGTGAGAGGTGAGTTTGCTTGACACCAGCGCAGTGTCACATTTCCAGGAAATCCTCAAAGGAGGACACAACAGTGTCAGTGGACAGGTTCCTGGTTAATGCTGCACAAAAGTGCAAAGATTCCATTGAGCTGGCAGATAGCACTGCATCCACTAGTGGTGGTGGAGGTCCTCCCCACTGTAGCTATCCTCTGGGCTCCCTCACACCAGTCACAAAGGCATACGAAGATACCTGCACATTAATGTGCATTAATTTTTTTGTATTTTCTTTATTATTTTGTATTATATTACAGTATTGTAATCATTTGTACCTGAATGTTTTGGGGTTGTGGAACAACTCATCTGAATTCCTACTGTGGGGACATTTGCTTTGCTATCCAAGGGGCTTGGATTCCAGGCATGTTTCTGAAGGAATCATACCCACAAGACAAGGTTTTACTGTGTTTATTTCTCCACATCTTTGCCAGACCTGCTATGAGTATTCTTTCTAATTTTAGTCATCGTGATGGGCAAAACTAGAGTCATTGTGTCACACTTCTCTGTTAGCTGGTGACCTTGTGCATGGTGCTGAGGTAGGACATTAGTTTGCTGTCCTACTAACTGGTTGAACAGCTATACAAAGCCTGGCGGTCAGAGAGCCCCGGGGCATGGGGCAGAGCCAAGAGGCCAGACCACGCTGCAGCCACTGAGCAGGAGCCTGGCTCAGTCAGGAAAGTGCATTCTTGATTCTTGCCTCAGGTGCGAAACCAAGCTGGCCTTTGATAGAATAACAAATCTGACATCAGACCCAGTGAGTTTCTGATGGAAAGATGGGCCAGATGCCTTGTTCGCCTGGGGTCGGGGAAGAGGGCTAAGAATTCCAGGAAGGAGCGCAAGAGCCCACTCTTACCCCCTTGGCCTCCTGAGCTCTTGATGGGCACTCTCACCTTCAGAGAGCGCTTCTGTTCTGCCTTCAGCGTTGCACGCCCTTGCTGCCTTTCTGCCATCTTGCCCAATTTTGTTCATGATTCTGAGTACCTGGAAGGCCCTTCAGGGCCCAGGAGCCAGTGACATTTTCACGTTCACCTCGGTTGCTCTGGCTGTGAGTTTCCTGCTTTCATCTTGTGCCAGTTTTTATATTTGCCTATTATTTAGCTTGTACAGTTTTAGGGAAGTGCTTATTTGTGGTGCACATAGTTACCTAACCATGCTGCGACCTTTTCCCTCTCATCTATCTCTTCTTTTTACCTTGGTTTGTAATCTAGACCTGGTAAGAGGCACCAAGCTCCCCGTGGCGTTTGTGGTCTGGGTATGCTTAAGAAGCCTCCCCAGCCCGTGTGCTTTCTGAGATGACTGAGGGCCTCATCTTAGCAGTGAGCTATAGCCAGCGTGGAGGCTTCAACCCACTTTCCCAACTGGAGAACCCCTCCAAGTTGTGTGAATGCATATAAAACAGATTATGAGAGGACACAGAGAAGGTGAGCACGCTCATCATCCTTGTGCTTCGAAGGGCCAGTTAAGGGTCTTTGACCTGCGAGCTGAATGAGTTGTCTCAGTAGCGACTTGCCTACTTCTGGACACCTCTCAGGGTGAGAGTTCTAGTCAGGAGGCACCAGGCACCCACCACCCCAGCATTCTGGCAAGCAGAGGCAGGAGGATCACAAGTTTGAGTCCAGCCCGCACAACCTGGCAGCTTAGTAAGACCTGGGCTCAAAATTGAAAATAAATAAATAGGGGCTGGGGAGATGGCTCAGTGGAATAAGCGCTTCCCTGGCAAGCGCAAGGACCTGAGTTCAATCCCCAGTTCTGCCAAAAAAAAAAA
>PVKA01019799.1:0-34946 GCA_004027165.1 Ctenomys sociabilis
TAATTCATTTTTAAAGGTCAGGAAGACTTCCCCTCCAGTACTACCCCAATATTGCTTCTAAATACCCTACCACTGCCAGTCATCCCACAAATACAGCTGACATATTCGTCCTAAGTACGTTTTCCTGGCATTAAATGCTACAGGTCCTCAGGCCAGGCTCAGACACCCACTGCATCCTCCCAGCAGATGGACCCGCTTGCCTCCCAGCATCCACTTTGCCTTTCCGCTTGGCATTAAGCTTCCCATGCACCTTAAGAAGGAACTGAACCAAGTTATAAACATCTGGCTCCATTTTGACCAAGTCAGGACTATCTGAAAAGCTTTTCATTTTCTGATCAAAAGAGACTATTCATCGGGTAAATGTTGCTTTTCTTTTTCTTTAAGCAAACATTTTGTAACCTCCCCATGACTGAAAATGCTTTAAGCTTATTAACACATTCACCCCTTAAAAGATTCCTACTGGTGTGGCATCGTAATTCTGCCTCCTAATGGTGCACCGCTGGCCCTTTGCCCTCAGATTCCCTACTGTGTGGTCTCAGGTACAATCCCTGGAGTGCACCCACCAAGTTCTGAGTGTGGGTGAGGCTGAGCAAAGTGACAATGCCATAGCAGACAGCTAAAAGCTGGCATCGTTCTGCTCTTCTGTGTCATGAGCACTACCCTGGACTTGATTCTTCTTCTCTGACATCAATTTCTTAAATTCAGTATGTTTTTCTAACTAAATGGGAAGAAAATAAGCAAGTCATTTTTTAACAGCAGGACTGGCTTTCTTTTACGTAAGTGTAATTTAAACCAACTCCCTTCCGCTCATTTTCCTACAGGCAGCGAGAAGAACTGGAAGCATCTTCAGCAGCAGCACCTTCTTAGATACCTACTTGCATTCATTAAATACCCTACGTGACGGCTTCTAAACTCCACACTACCACATAGCAAGGATCTACTTTCTTTCTTTTTTTTTTACAACATGGTTCACATTTTTATTATATTTTTATTTTATTGAAGTACAAATATGAATGAGACAGTTTTAAGACACCTTAACAGGACGGATTCAATAAATTAATACATTGCAAACTGTTTTCATAATGTTGTTGGTATTGTACAAGGTACATACATGATATTATACTTACAGACATTATTATAGCAGATGTCTCTTATCAGTAAATTAAGAAAGTATAGCTATTTATGTATCTTAGCTTTTATACCTGAATTATATCAAAGATTCCATAATTAATAATTTCTACTTGTTATTTTGTATACCTCATTTTTATACTTTTCTACAGGATGGTTAAGACCTAGATAGAGCAGGATCTATGCACCAAAACATGTAGTTTTTGTTTCTCATGAGATCAGTGAAGTCCCCTCAGGGTTTATCTTGTAATCCTTTACCTTATTCTGTAGATCGTTTGTGAACGTCAGTTATGTGAATGAGTCATGGCCTTTGCTTGACCAATTTGCTCTCTGTGAAAGCCTGAGAGAATGTTTTCTCACCTTGTGACTCTCCCCAGGCAGACTAGAGAACTTCAATCTCTTTCCTCTGTGGCTCCTTATTCAGAAAATCTCCTTATTCAGAAAATTTGGGACTCAACGGAGTTTCATGATGTTACAGTTCAGGTTCTCCTATATACTGAGCCTTCGCTGACCTTGAAAGGCTAGGGCCAAAATGTTGGTTGGCCTTGTGGCTTTTCTATTTTTCCTATGTTGATCTGTGAACTTAGGTTGTTAACCAACCAGAAAAAAAGCTGATTAGTACCCTGCAGCATATGCCATTCACTTTGCCTTATCAGACTTTGTTTTTAGTTGTTGTACATTTCTATTTGTATTTCTTGTTTTCACTTCTTATACTAGGGAGAATATGCAGTATTTACACATGTGTGTCTTATTTATTTCACTTATGAGTATATGTTCAAGTGGCATCCACTTCAATATAAATGCTTCAAGCTTATCACTCTTAATAACTGAATAATACTTGATTATATAGAAATACCACATCTTTTTCAACCATTCCTCATGTGACAGCCATCTTGGTTGTTTCCAAGATTTTGCTATCACAAATTGTGCTGCTATAAACATAGGCACACATGTGTCACTATGATATAATGTTTTCAGTTCCTCTGGGAAAATTCCCAGTAGGGGGATAGCTGGCTTGAATGGGATTTCTAGTCCTACTCTTTTGAGGAGTCTCCACGCTGACCTCCACAATGGTTGTACCAGTTTACATTCCAAACAGAAGTGGAGAAGTGTTCCCTTTTCCCCATAACCTCTCCAACATTTGTTGTTGGTTGATTTCTGTATGATAGCCATTCTTTCTGTAGTGAGGTGGTATTTCAGTGTTGTTTTATTTGCATTCCACAAATGGCTAGCAATGTGGAACATTTTTTCATGTATTTATTCGCTTCCTTAATTTCGTCCTCTGAGAAGTGTGCATTCATCTCAGATGCCCATTTTTGAATTGGGTCTTTAAATTTGAAGGCCCTGTTATATCTGATAAACCAGCATAATCCACTAAATTCATGGAAACTAAACAAACCCTACTCAGCAATCAATGGGTCACAGAAGAAATTAAACAAGAAATTCAACAATATCTACAATTCAATGAAAATTCAAGCACAACTTACCGGAATTTATGGGATGCGATGAAAGCAGTTCTTAGAGGAAAAATCATAGCTGTGAACTCACACATTAGGAAAAGAGTGGGAACATATTAGCACCCTAATGTTGCACCTACAACAACTAGAAAAAGAAGAGCAAAAGAAACCCAGAGCTCAAAGACAGGAAGAAATTATAAAAACTAGAGCAGAAATTAACTCACTTGAGATGAAGAAAATACTTCAAAGAATCCACAAATCAAAAAGTTGTTTCTTTGAGAGACTAAATAAAGTTGATAAGCTTCTAGTCAACCTCATCAAAAAGAGGCAAGAAAAACTTCAAGATCATGCAATAAGGAATGAAAAGGGTGAAATCACCACTGACCCAGAGGAAATTCAGAAGATTATCAATAGTTGCTTCAAGAATCTCTATATTCACAGAATAGAAGACACAGAAGAAATGGACAGATTCCTCAAAAGGTACACATTACCAAAACTGAACCAAGAAGATATAACAACTCTCAATAAGCCAATAACAGCCAACGAAATATGAAACATAATAAAAAGCCTACCGACAAGGAAAGTCCAGGTCCTAATGGATTCTCAGCTCAATTCTTCAAGAAATTTATAGAAGATATAATCCCTACACTCCACAAACTCTTCAGTGGAATTGAAAAGGAAGCAGTCGTCCCAAAATCATTTCCGGAGGCAAGTATAATACTGATTATAAAACCAGGGAAAGACACAACCAAAAAGGAGAACTATAGGCCAATCTCCCTCATGAACACAGACGCAAAAATACTCAATAAAATCCTGGCAAATAGAATATTGCAAATCATCATGAAGATCACATACCATGACCAGGTAGGATTCATCCCAGGTATGCAAGGATGGTTCAATATTCAGAAATCTATAAATGTAATACACTATATTAATAGACTGAAATCTATAAACCACATGATCATCTCAATTGATGTAGAGAAAGCTTTTGACAAAGTCCAACACTCATTCATTTTCAAGGTCCTACAGAAAATTGAAATAGATGGACTCTACCTTAACTTGATAAAAAGCCATCTATGACAACCCAAAATCTAAAATCCTAAATGGGGAAAAACTGAAATCTTTTACTCTTAAATCAGGTACAAGACAAGGATGTCTTCTATCACCCCTTCTATTCAACATAGTCTTGGAATCATTAGCTATAGCCATAAGACAAGGGGGAGAAATAAAGGAATAAGAATAGGTTAAATTATCACTATTTGCAGATGACATGATCCTTTACTTGGAAGACCCAAAAATTCCACGAAGAAACTACAAGAACTGATATGGAAATTCAGAATCATAGCAGGATGCAAAATCAATACTCAAAAGTCAATAGCATTCCTCTACACAGATAACAAGCACACTGAAAGAGAAACAATAGAAACAATACCTTTTACAAAAACACCGCAGAAAATGAAATACCTTGGAATTCAGTTAACCAAGGAAATCAAAGATCTTTTCACAGAAAGTTACAACACCTTATGAAAAGAGATTATACAGGATTTCAGAAAATGGAAAGATATTCCATGCTCCTGGATAGAAAGAACCAACATCGTGAAGATGGCCACACTCCCAAAATTGCTGTACAGATTTAATTCAGTCCCTATCAAACTGCCACCAACACACCTCCCAGACATAGAGAAATCATTCCAAAAATTTATTTTGAACCATAAACAACCTCGAATAGCAAAGGCAATCTTGGCCAATAAAGACAAGGTAGGAGGAATCACAATTCCTGACTTGAAATTATACTACAAAGCCACTGTGATAAAATCTACATGGTATTTGCAATGAAATAGACCTGAGGATCAATGGAATAGATCAGAAGATGCAGAAGCATCTTCAATCACACTCAGCCATCTGATCTTCAATAAAGGGGCCAAACTTACTCACTGGAAGAAAGATAGCCTCTTTAACAAATGGTGCTGGAAAACTTGGCTTTCTACATGCCGAAAACTAAAACTTGACTCAGTTCTATCACCATGCACTAAGCTAAAGTCAAAATGGACTAAAGATCTAAACATTAAAACAGAAACACTCATTCTCCTGCAAGAGAAAGTAGGAGGAACTCTTGAAGACATAGGGGTAGGTAAAGAGTTCATGAACAAACATATTCGCATGGGAAACACTTGAAAGAATCAACAATGGTGATCCACTCTTGTTGAGGAGTTTTTGCACATCAAAAGAAATTGTCAACAGAGTGAAAACACAACCCACAAATTTGGAAAAAATCCTAACTAATAAGCAATCAGACAAAGGTCTGCTGTCTAGAATATATAAAGAACTAAGGACCTACTTTCTTCCAGCCTTCACGAACATCATTCTTACTTTCCTTAAATCTGTCACCAATAACTGTTTAGAGAGTAACCAAGCTTCTGTTAATAGTCACTCACTTTCTAACTTTATTCCTTCTCACTTCAGAATTTTTCAGGATTCCATTTGTCGTGCACTCTCCAAACCCCTCACTTCTACATAGAGTTAATTTTTTTTCCTAGAACTACACTTCCAAACACTAAAATCCCATATAACCCCAGAATTTAGTGGTTTAATACTAAATTTGCTCACAAAACTATATAATTTGTTCAAAGGACACCTCATCTCTGCTCCTTCACTGCCAACTGAGATGCTTTAAAGATTAACTGCTAAGAGCCTGAAGACAAAGAAGTGGGGGTAAAAACTGGGTACTGAGGCTTCAGCTTGCCCTGGGCTGACCCTATGCAGAGCCACAACCAGGCCATGTGGCTGGCTGTCACCTGCATCACTTGATGGCTGTGCTCCAAGATTAAGCACCCCAAGAAAATTAGATGCAAGTTCTAATTCCTTCTATGTTAGGCATGAAAGTTATGCATATTACTTTTCCTATAGTTGACTCTTAGGCATATTCAAAAAGAAAAGCATATCCTCCACCTCTCAGTTGTAGAAAGAACATTTATGACAGGTGATAGTGCTGTAGATGCCTTTGGCCATCATAATCTATCACAAAAGAACTGTTTTAGTAAGAAAAAGAACCGTGGCTTGATTAAGCCATCACAATCAAGTTACTGTAATGTACACATATTCTGCTATGGATACATACTGCATGTGTTTCTCTTTTCATGTTTTATATTTCTCCCCTACTAGACTATAAACTCCACTAGAGCAGGGTTTATTTCTATTTTAATCTCCATGCTATTAATACTGGCTGTTAATTTTAATGAAAATTGTTGAAATTCATTTAGTGAAATCAGTGGACTGCATATTCCCTGAGGTAATACAAAGAACAGGCTGGAAGCTTTAGAAACGATATGTTTCACCATAGATCAGGGTGAAGTTCCACATTGTGTCAGATGCCGAACCATATTCATGATAGGATGGAGTCTCATGAGCCTGATAGGACTTCAAGGCTTGACAGTGTGTTGGCCTAAAAGTCAGGCTGCTCAGGAATTTTAAGTTTGTGTCTGTATATGCATGTGTATGTACACGCACAAATACTATGAATGCAATAGCCATTTAAAAAAAAATGAACAAAGCTCTTTGGCAATGACTTTTTTTAGACCTTTGCTTGGCAAGCTCAGTTTGTGCCCCAGTTTCCTAATGAAACAGCTTTTAAACAAGTCTGAAGTCGTACCATAGTGCAAATATTAAGAAGTAAAAATTCAGGTAGTATGTTTTAAAAGCACTCTGATTTTATGTGGAAAGCCAAGAAAAACAACACCCATGTGAGGATCTCTCAAACAATATAAATACAAACAAAGCATTAAAAAATCCCCAACACAGTAGTTGTAACATTAGTCCCAAGAAATAAGGGATTAATGACATGGTCCCAAGAAATAAGATAAACTTGTATTCTTCTTAGGTGCATTGTTTAGAGAGAGCTTACTGTGATGTCATGCACAGGACCATATAATAATAAACTCATGCTTTTTCCAAAATATAGACTGTGATGAAAAATAAAGACTTCTCATAGAAAAAAAAATGCAACACTTTTTTCTTCTCTTGTAACATATGTATTACTTCACCGTCTGAGGAATGCATGCTGTAAGTATAGGATTTACAGCAACACCTCACATAATTACATAGTTTTAGGTCCATATTTAGGTGCAGAATTGCTGCCTGGCCACATCATGCTCTCTTTGACGCAGTTTCAGAAGAATGTAATGGTATAGGCCTAGGTGAACAATGTTGATGTTTTTCTTAAGGAGAAAGAAAGTTCATGTGTTTTACAGGAGCAACACTATTTTAGCAACCTGAGCTAACTTGTAGGAAAGAAAGGCTTTTAAAATTTGAATAAATGCCTTTGAACCAATATGTTTTTTGAATCACTGTTTTACATGGTACATTCATTTCTGTCTCACCCTTACATAAGTCTGAAAATAGCTGCTGAGTTCAAGCTGTCTCAAGGGTAAAAGTATAAAGTTCTATGTTTCTGTTGGATTTGGTTGAATTCGAAGAGAGTCTGGATTTGTTGGTCATGGCATTCCCTCTTAAATCCTCAAATGTCTGTTTGAGCCCAGTTACACCAGAACAATTCAACAATTTAAGGCTTCCTTTTCTATTAGAATCATATGTTTATGTGGCTTGAAAACAAATGACTATAAGCACACTATCATTTGGTAAAAAAATGACAAAATAGCATATAGCTGCTGATTGTTTTCTTCTCATCTTTTAATATTTTACTAAATTGTATAATAAAACCTAATTCTTTTTGCTTTAAAGTATTTCTATCAGGAAATGGTCATGCAAAAAACAGATTTCTAAAGCACCATTCTGAAAATTTCTTTAACAAAACCAGTTTGTTATTTATATTAAATTTTAGTCTTATGATTTATAATACTGTGTTGGATACTTAAGATTTAATCAAAAGAATAGATCTCATGTTAAATGTTCCGGAAATACACACATAGACACATGCATCAGCTAAGAGGCACAAAGAAGGCTGTGGTAGTCATTCTGAATACTTTACCGTAATGTGTCTTGGACTATGGTGTCACTGTGTGTCTGTGTGTGAGAGACAAACAAGGTGCATACATTAAATATATGTAGGATTTTGTTTATCAAATCTAGCTTCATAAAGCTGGACATATGTTCAAAGATATATACATTGTTAGCAACATCAGCACGGTTATACCGACCACCTGTACATGCTGTGTATTTTGTGCAATTCAAATCACACTGAGAACTTTCTTTTTTCCAAAAGCTTCTGCAAAGATTACCATACCCAAAAAAGAAAAGAATGAATTCTAGACACCACATAAAGAATGGAAATATATTTCATTCTCTTTATTTCCTTCCCTTCTTCTGTAAATTCAGAGTATGACTTTTCAAAGTCACTGAATATGAAAAAACCAAAGCAGGAAAAGACATAACACTTGCTTTGCATTCATTGTCTTGGTATTACAGCATTAAAAGCTACTAGGTTTGCAAGTTACATATGCAAATGTTACTTTCCTAACATTTTGTGGATATTTTGTACAATCTAACTGCAACAATAGATCTAAGAATATTAATACTTATTGGGATAAGTAAATTCCTCTGCACTTGAGTGTAGTATAAATCTTATATTTATATTAATGTAAGAATATATTGAGAAGATAAGGCAATTCTGCTCCTGCAGAATTTCCTGCGTCTGTTTTTGGAAATATGTTAAACCTGGAGATATCTAACCTATAATATCCCATTTTTGTGCTGGCTTCAAAAATTTTTCTGGCTAACCTTTTCCACTCCCTCCTCATCCTTTTACACTTTGAAACTAGACCAGTTCTTGGGTGGAGGTGTTGCCTGTCTTTTGAGTCATTCCTTATGGTAAAATGAAATATGATTCATAGTTATCTTTCATGAGTAAACCCATTTGAGATATGTAATTTTTTCTGCCATTATCATGGAGCATGTGCTGAATTTTTGGGCAGTAATTACTTTCTCCCTATTCCTGTGGCTTCAGCTCTGATCCTCTGGTGAGCTGGAGTACATATTCCAAGGTGGCCTGGAGATAGTTTTTTGGTCTCCATAAGCTTATAGTTTCTCTGTACTTGGATGAGTTGCAGGAATGAATCCAATCCAGATCATCCTAGCGGGGTCTGAGTGAAGGAGTGCACCAGGAGCAAGATTTCCTATCAAAGTCCTGTCTTCTCACTCTGCAAAGCAGCCTCTTTGTCTCCAACTTCATCCTTGTCATGTCAAATTTAGAAATCCACCTTGTGGAGCTCATTTTTGTGTAAAATCTTTAGCTTGTGTGGAAAGTAAAATAATTGCCTTTATATCTTTGCTCTGAATAAGGACAGCACTTGTAACGAAGCTACTGAAGCGAAGTGGTTTATTCAAGGCAACAGACTATAGCATCTACTGCTATGCTGACAAGTTGGGGAGAGAAATCGCTTGAACCTTCCATGGGAAGAACATGGATATACAGAACAAGCGCTAGCAAGAGGAGAAAGCCAAGAGCACAAGGAACAGGGTCTTGGCTACATGCCTTTAGAATTCTTTCTCAGTTTTTAGTCATGGTTATCTTTTCTGTACATGGAAGGAGGATTAACTTTCACTGGACAGGAACGTGAAGATTTCTTGGGCACCTAACATGTAACATAAAATAAAATGTAGCCACTTCTGCTCCTGTTATAGAGACCAAAATAAACTACCTCCATAGAAATACTTACAGCAACTGAAGGTAAGTGATCTCTGCGTAGATAGTTTAGTTTGGTCTCCATAATAATAACAGAAGTGGCTTATAGTTTATCTCTTTTTATTAAGAAGTATGTTTATTTATGAAAATTTAAATTTCTTGGCAGGATAAGTTATTAGGTGACAAAGGAAATATTTGTTCCCTAAAGCTTGCCATTTCAGTGAAATCTTTGACTTCATCATGGACTAAGAAGTTTTAATTTACAAAATTATACTGAAAAAAGTTAAAATGATTGTTCTGAACCACACATACCCTGCAAACTTCATTTTTCCTTAAACCACTACCAATGAGCTTCATTTTATTAATATCCACGCATTTATTTTACTCACTATCACCACTCCTACATGAAATAGGACTTTAGCGGACATCTGTAATATGTGTTTCCTTTCTTTCTTTCTTTCTTTCTTTCTTTCTTTCTTTCTTTCTTTCTTTCTTTCTTTCTTTCTTTCTTTCTTTCTTTCTTACTTTCTAAAGAAAAAATTGCCACAATAATAAGAGAGTAAGAGTAGTAAATGTACTGCTCATTATTTTCTTCGATGTTGCTGTTTAGAGTAGATGTTGGCATAAAAAATTATACAAATGATATTAGCACAAACTTGGTTTCACAATGAACTACAAGAAGGTATAACATTTTTAGGGAAGGGTCTACAGGGTGTTCAGGATCTCACTCCAAAATCAGGCTTGGACTCATAGAAATCCACCTGTTACAGCCTCCCAAGGTCTGAGATTACAGGTGCCAGCCACCACACCCAGTCTCAATATGCCCCTTGGGTGGGACCTGCACAGCAGGCCCTGGGATTGAACCCCCAGCCCCTGCACCTGCTTTTGGGCTCTTTAATCCGATGCACTATTTGGCTGTCCCCAAAAGTACAGCTATCTTGACTACCATTTATTGTTTTTGTTTCCCCCTCCTATTTTACTCCTTTCACCCATCCCAATTTCTCTAATTTCTGGGTGCAAATGACCATAGTTTCTGAATTGCAGGCAGTAGTCAGAGAAAGTAAAGTACAAGAATAAAGAGCAAGTCTGGACTACAGTATTTCTAGGTGAAATATTTTTGGCAAATCCAAAAGGACTGCACCCAAAATGTTCCAGAGAAGCAATGACGTGCCAGTGTGGTGGCAAAGTCAGGGCAGGCAGGTGCCAGATGCAGGGGTGGACACTGGGGACAGGAGAAGGCTCTCATAGCTCTTCGCGTGGTGACCATCCTTCATGCTAAATGCTCCTTTTTGTTACTTCGAATAACACTCACTTAAGAAGCTATTTGTTGCACTTATGGAATGGATCTTGCTTCACTGACAGCTGTCATAGGCTCCAACATAGCCACCATTTAGTGACATCATTAAATTTAGTTTATATTTCAGTCACACACAAGTTATGTGATTTGTGATTCATTTTGAACCACCCTTTCAAATTCGAATCAGATCTGTACAATTTAATATGAAGTTAAAGACATCAACTTCAATTATTTAGCATTTCACCTGATGTTCCTGTTGGCTTGTGAGAGGGAGTATCATCTTTTTATTATTAATTCCTGCCCTTGACTCTAAGAAATTTTTTCTTTTTTGCCTGAGGAAAGTTTACCAGAGTGTACTTATTGAAAATGTAAAGGATTTAATTAAGAATTAAATTATAAATTAAAAATGAATTGCATTGACTTTCATGTTGGTGATTGAGCCCCAGCTCTTATTCTGAATTGATGCCTAACCTATTTAGTATTTTCAACTGTACATCAATTTTAACATTTATTCCTTCAAGATAAAGTATTTACTAAAGAGAAGAGCCTAAATACAAGTTTTTCTTCCATCATTTGGGTGAGTCAGGCAAAAGGGATTGTTACTGTGAAAAGGGATGCAAGTTTGTTGCTAGAGTTAGTCATGCCCATTCTGTGAGAATTCTCCAGAGAAAGCTTGAGATGCCACAATTCACGGGAGGATACATTTCTGTTTAAAGAATATTTTCACTGCATTACCCTTCTTCTATGTCCTAATTTTGTAGATCGCAGTCAAAATTGCAAGTTTGGCAACTGAAGTCTCTGTGCCTATAACAATTTTTCCCAACTCGCAGCAGATTCATTTCTGCTAAAATTCTATTACTCTAAGCTATTTCTCTCAAGGATTGTAACAATTCTGCTGAAAACAGATCAGCGGCTTTCAGTATAATCTTACTTCATCTAACTGGAACAAGGTCCACTTCTGGTAAGTCCTGCAACTGCATGCAACAGGAATAGAGAACTCTATTTCAATGCCTTTCAGCGTGTGACAAAAGCCATTTGGATAGAGGCTTGCATTGCTTGCATTATTTTTGTGCTGTTTTCTTATCTTAGTCTTACTGTTAGCTTTTGTCCTTAGTTTTTGAAGATGATATAAAATGATAGCATTTGTATATTAAATAGAAATAAATTAAAATAGGGTTCTTTCAAATATTTACTGAATATACAAAATAATATAAACAAAGACTTGTAGGAAGTGTCAGGACTTTATTCCATTTAAATAAAATATGTTCATAAATAAATCCTGAGTTCTGCATTCATTTATATTAATTCAATAATAGTAAAAGCACCTATTCATATGCTAATAATGCAGAGAATGATAATGAAAGGGAAAACGCCAACTTTATCAAATTATGTATCTGAGAAAGAAAAAAGAGAGGAATCACAATCAGAGATAGTAGAAGAACAGGGGGAAAAAAGCAAGAGATACAAAAACTACAGTCATTTAAACTACATTTACATAGTGATGGCCAAATAGCTCAGCAGATTAAAGAGCCTGCAGGCAGGCACAGGGGGCTGGGATTTGATCCTCAGTCCTGCCTTGCTGGCCCCGCACCCAGGGATGCACTGAGACAGCGACTGAGACTGGGTGTGGTGGCGTGCACCTGTAATCCCCGCACTTGGGAGGCTTTCAACAGAAGAATCACTCCGAGTCTGATCAAGTAGTGAGACCCGAATACCCTGTAGAACCTTTCCTAAAATACAGAAAAAATAAACTACATTTATAATAGCTTGAGGAAATAATTTAAAGCCTAATTTTGTCAATAAAATCAATTTAAGTAAATTTTCATTTAAATTTTAATTTAAGTGAGAAAAGACATTCTTGAAAAATATCTACCATTTTGTAGAGCTAAATTCCACAGAAGAATTAGTCACCTGATAATTGACCCAAAACTACAAAGCCAGAAAATGATAGAACCAGGGAAATAAGAGAGGTAAATAAAGGAAGAAATGTTACAAAGGAGTTTCTAGTCATAATTCTGTAGATTGAGATTAATATCATTTGAACACTATGCAAAATATTTCACAACTCCTGATAAAAACTCTTTATAGAAGCATGAAAACCAATTAATTATTGATTATTAACTGTTGTAAGAATTGCAAAGCAGTGAATACCTGTTGGGATGGATCAGTTTGTCATTCTCTCTACTATCTCCTGTCACCCTACCTCTGCTGCTTTATATTTTCTTTCTTGTGTCCATCTCTCCTTCTCTTCTTCCTCCTTATCCTCTTCCCCATCCTATTCCTCCCTATCGTGACAGTCATTATTTATTCAATATTGACAAGCCCATCTACTGTTCCTGTCAGAGATTAGTGTTTACATCTGGCTTTATTTCCAAAGCTATCCCCCACTGCAACATTTATTATACTCATTTATAAACAAGAGCATTCAACCAAGAGCACGCATGCCCTCACCATCCTCCTTTTCCCGTGCATTGGGTTACAATATTTTGCAACTGGGGTAAACATTTGTGACGAGGTCAGTGACTTGGCTGGGCCAGGATAAACAAATGTTGATTTATTTTTTAACTCTGAATGTGAGGGATTAAATTATTTCATAGGTCTTGAACTTTAGGAAGTCAGAGGACAATAAATGTATTGAATATTTCCTGTACTTGGTAATAATCTCGAGTTCTGGAGTTCAAATTTAGAAAATGTTTCTTTGAGTTTGACCTCCTGTTTAAAAATTATTTTTTTAATCATTTTCACTAACTCAGGGGCCAGGGAGATAGCTCAGTTGCCTGGCAAGCACAAGGGCCTGAGTTCAATCCCTGATTCTGCAAAAAAAAAAAAAATCATTTTCATTAACTCATAACAGAATAAATAGGAACTCAAACAGTTTGAAATGATAAATAAACATTGAAACAAATAATTATTCCTCTTTGGAAGTTACACTATTTTAAAAAATAATAGATGTACACAAACAAGTTCCTTAAGTAATTAAATTTTTAAAAAGCTAGGATATTTAAATAATCCACCTAAAACATTTTATTTGCATTGAGTTGTAAAATTGTATGTTAGAATATTAAATATTATCTAGTTTGTATAACCAAAAGAGATTTTAAAATTAGGCAAATTTTAGTTTTATTTTATAGTAGCTACAGAAATTTTTATTCATAACATGATTAATGGCATAAAAATAGTCTACTACAAATAAATAAACCATATGTTAAAAAGTTAGTATATGACCAGCTGAATTTTTAATAAGCCAAAAATAATGAAACAAACCATTGAAACCTGTGGAAGTTGTCTCCTTATACTATTTGTAAAAGAAAAGATCATTCAGGAATTCAGAGAAAGATATTGGTGAAAATTTCAGAGAATATGCTCTTTATTTATGTAAAACGCCATGTAATGTTAGCTATGAAAACAGACAGAAGCTAAAACAACAGTAGACAGCAACATAGGGGTTAACACTAAAACTATGGATAAAATATGCAGACAATAATCTGTAATTAAGAGCTCACAAAACAAGAGAACAGATCAAAATAGACCTGATGAAATCCAAACAATTTCAAGCAAAACATGAAGTAAGAGATCAGAGAAGATTAACCCCAAGCTTAGATAAACAATGAACAATAGTCAACAAATGATCAAAATTATTTAGGAACCAGTATTATACACATATAATTTTCAGAGATATACAAAGAGCAGATATGGGAGTAAAGTAGGAAAAAAGAAATCAGAGCAGAAAATCAAGGATAAGGACAAAATTTTAATTAGAATTTTAAATAACTTCCACTTCAATTACATGAATCTTGCTGGAACAAGTAACAATTTTTGGATGAAAAATGGTCACCCTCATGAGGCTGTAAAACCATTTTATGTGGACATTGATGCACACACTGAAAGCTGCAGGTCAGAGCTTTGTATCAGAGAGAAGGTAAATGCAAATTCAAAATAGACTTGGATGCAGAAATCTCACTGAGTTCAAGCTCCTTTCTACTGAAAATACATTTTGAAATATGTAATGATTTAAACACAATAGGAGTTTCATCCTTTCTCATAAACTAGCAATACAGGATGCCATTCTCCTAGCTCCTAGTTAGAGACCTGTGCTGGCAGGAAGTTTGTCATTGTCAACACATGGTTTTAAATGGACTTATCTTCAAGACCAATGGAAGAAAAGCATTGTAGATTGTAGCAGTTAAGATGATGGTCCTCTCATTTCTTTGGCCATGATGAGTAACACTGTTGGTACCAGCCATACCTTGCCCAAGTCCCATCCCCAGAGGTTGCCTCACTGTGGCCAGGAATGGCAAGTTTGCTATAGCAGCAATGTCTCTGGGATACAAGAACCTGTGATGCTCCATCTGGCTCAAAATCTCCCCATCTCCCAACTTCGATGAAACTCTCTGAATCCTAATATAGTCTGAGACTTTAAACATAGTGTTCCTTTCTTCCCTTTCCCCTCATGAGGGCTAAATATGTTCCAACTTCTGAGCATTGTCTAATGTTTTCTGAATGCCTATTTTCCTTAAGTTGACCTTCCTCAGTAAATCACTTAGTGTCTGAAGTCTCTACTCTCTGTATCTCAGATGACTCAAACTCACGCCAGAAAGCACACAGTAAGTTCGTTTTTTGGAATAGGTCACCCACTTAGAGAGAAGCAATAGGGATGAAATCCTGAAGAATATGGGAGACACAGATAGCCTTTGTTTAATTGACATACTTTAATTGCTAATGGTTTTGACCAAAAGTCAACTAGAAAAATATTCCAGGAGAGATAAATGTTTTACATACTTAATAAGTCATTCATTTCAAATAAATCAGAACAAGAATATATGGAAGGTCACAGATTTTATTGTTATGACTTGGAATTATCACTCTGCAGAAGAATAATTTGAAAGTTAGGGTTAAAAGACTAAAGGTTCAGAGCCCCAAGAATTATACAGCAGTGTATACATGTTCAATTATACCTCTACAGAGAAGAGAATGCAGTTGAGAATCCAACAGAAGGCCCAACATTTGGAGCTGCAGTGTTCCAGAATATTTACATACCAACCTAGGGTAGGTGTGCTGTATTAGAATCAGGCCTTGACAGGGGCCCTAAAAGAATTCCAGATGAATAACTCCATGAAAGCTGTGAATGGTACTGTTCCTCCTGCTCTAAACAATTGGTGTTCACAGTTGGCCTGATTTTTTTTGAAAAGGACTAGATTTGAGGAAGTTGGAAGATAAACTTTAAAAATATGCTGAAAACCTTTTGCAGTGAGTATTGTCATGTTCCTATCATCAGGAGTATGCTAAATTATTTCTTCAAGCTAAATCATAATGATTAATTCTTTATCTTCTACTCTAAGTAAGGAAGTATAGAGACTGATAAAAATCATTTGAGTTCTATAGGCAATATATTCTATATCTACAACTATTACTTAATTTCACAACCCAGGTGACATAGAAGTGGTCATCTTTTAATTCAACTTAGAATAGTACGCTGATCAGCAGTGGGTTTAAGTTTCAGTATAAGTGATATGCTATGTCTAGATCTACTCCCCAAAATCTCACACACTTGTACCTGGGGCTGCTTTGGAGGTAACTGAATCTAGAATTTGTGATTGGTTCATGCTTCTGGATTAAGGAGTACTGGAACAACTAACTAGTGATAGTTGATTACTGGAATAACTAACTAGTTAGGCATCACCATACCTGGTAGACTGAAAACATATAAGGAACAGAAAGAGGCATGTCCTGTCCCACTCTTTCTCTCCCATGTGGCTTTGGCAGTATTCCACTACCAAAAACTGTTGCTTTCTGCCATGTCATCCTGCCTTACAGACAGCTATTAGGGACTGAAACCTCTACAAACTGTTATCTCTATAAACCTTTCATCTTTAACTTTGGGTGTCAGGTATTCGATTCAGCAACAAAAAAAGGTACCTAAGACAATAAGTATTTAATATGATACAACATACTACAATAGGAGGTAATAAAAGGTAAAGGGCAGATCTTATAACAGATTTCAGTGGAAGCATTGTAGTACAGGAGATAGATTATATGCTAACAGAAGTGGAAATGTCTTTGCTTTTTACAGCATCTTTTTACATGTCACTAAGCACTGCAAATAACCAATGCTTGGACTATGGGGCATCACATGCTCACATAAGCAGAACTCCCTAATCATTATGTTCCTTCTTTTGCAAAGGCTAAGATATGAGTTCAGAAGAAGCCTATTGTGTGGTGCACCTAGGTCAAGTATGATCAGGAAGAGGCAGTAAATTCCATATGCAGGTACCTAAGCCTCCACATTACTCACAACAATCACAGACTACATTTAGCCTCACATTTACAATCCAATTGAGAAGCAGCGGTTCTCATATGATTCACCAAAAGAGATCAAGCTAACTCTCAGAGAGGCATTTATGAACGGATTAGCTCCATGGGCAAGGACAAGTTTCAAGTAGATGTGGTTGCATTCCAGGCACATTTAGAAGCTTCCTTGAAATAAACTGGGTGGGGAAAATGCTTCTAATAGGCAGAACTGTGACTGGTACACACAGCTATTTGTATAATGTGGGAAAAATGTGGCCCAAGTTGAGGACATTTTTCAGTGATAAATGGGCTGGGTCTCTAGTGAGTAGAGTACAAGGAGATAAGAACAAGGAAATCAGAGACAAGAGATCAGAGATATAAATATGTACCTGCATAAATTAAACTGTTATGAAAATCTGAGATTTTATATCGTGTGGAAATGCTAGCCAGAACAGACTCCCCACAGACTCATAGTCAGTGACCAACTAAGTACTTAAATTACTGAGACTCTTCATTCCAGGCAGTCTTCATCATTGGGCACTGGAGAATCATCATTGAGTGTCCACACTAAACAAAGTAACTATAGTGGCAAAGACAAAGGGCCCACATGCATCCAACAGTGAACATTCTTGCTTTTAAGTGTCCAATATATCAGAAGTAGATACAATATTGAGTAACTAATATAGAGCTAATCACAAGACAATAGAAATCTGACAACACCAAGCCATTTTGAGCCTCGAATATGTGATGGCTCAGAGACAAATAAATTATGAAGATTGATTTTCCTTTTCTTGTTTTTCCAATTTGTGTCTATATGCTTCAGGCCTACAGCTAATTCCATACTCTATAGATTGACCGAGTGCATGGGATTCTACTCAAAAGAAGTCAAAGGTCATACTTTATAACACTGAAAGTGTAGGAGTAATTCCATGATCATAGAAATTAACTGATCATATTATATACCATCCTATCTGAAAGAACTGAGCTTTAGAAAATGCTTCCAAAACTAGTTAAAGCACAAATTTAAGTGGAATAGTATGAAAATTTGTGACTCTATCTTTGTAAATACAGTAAGTATATGAAATCAAAGACATTTAGTTGGTACTATACCTGAAACTGGTAAGCAGAAAGATCTTCAACAGTAAAAGAAACTGGAGTGGCACAAGTACCATGTGTGAAAAGTTCCATGAGGGCACACCCTGCCACTTTATTTTCATATTTCCTTCTGTGGCTTTCACATTTCAGTGAAAAGTACAGTGATGACCAAGAATGTATGGCTTAGAATCCTGAAATATTTTCTCTGTAGCTCTTTAAAAAAGGCCCCTTTCCAGGGTCTGAGTTTTGACCAATATATTTGAACAAGGGGAGTCTAATTTTAAGAAATTTAAACCATATGAGCATCTTAAGTGTATACCAATTTTTAAAAGACTTACAAAATGGCGATTTATTGCTTTATTATGATTGCTCAAATTTGAATCTTTCATATTAGAAATTGCTGTATATAAGTCTCTTGCGTACTGGGAATTTACCACTAAGAACTAATATTGCATACATTTTAGCATGGTATAAAAATATATGAATGTGTAGAGTCAATGTAAGTTTCTGTACATACTGAAAATAACATTTGAACAAGGGCCTTTTAAAATCTGACCTAATTATTTTCCTGAATTTCAGGACCACCATAAAATGATTGGCTAAATAACATTTTTATAGCAGAAGAAAAGTAACACCTTATCTACTCCTAACCGGCTATGCTATACATAAGCGTCTCTATTTTTTCACAATTTCATTACGAGGAATAATGAATGTGTTCCAAACCAAAATCACTCCTCCAAGTAGTCATTATTTTTAAAGCAGAAGTGGGAGGGAAGGGTCTATGCGCCGCTGGAAATAATTATGCTGTGTGAGTCAAACTACAGGTCAGTGAAGTTTTGCCAGAAAACCAAAGGATGATGCCATTAGAAACCTCTCCAACACACAATCAGGAAAGTCAGGGTGAGAAAAGGACTAAGAAGCTAAACACTGTAGACTACAGAGTCTGGCGCTATGTCGATGGTCTTTATTAATGTCTACACATTGGAAGAATTGTAGCTAAGAGTAAATTTTATAGCTTGGGAATGAAGAAAAAAAGACTGGCACTAACTGCAATAAAAGGACTATTAGATAAGGAGAATTTTTAATAAGTGAGAGAGTCAAAAGTCTTTGCGTAAAGACGTAAACTGAAGATCCGGCTTGATAGCTCAGCGGACTAACGTGCCTGCTTAGGTGAGCACAGTTCCTGAGATTGGATCCCGCCAGTGGGGCTGAGAGGGCAGGTGAGACTGGGTGCAGCAGCACGCGCCTGTGACCCCAGAACTTTGGAGGTTGAAAATGAGAATCACCTCGAGTCCGATGTATGTAGTGAGACGCTGTAAACCCTGTCCTAAATACAGAAAAAAAAAAGATGTAAAACAACATAGAGTCAATAAAAATGTAATTGTTTCTATCTATACTTATTATTTTACACTATATATCCACTGATAATTAGAACAACATTGTTGTAGTAACGTATTTCCAATATACTTCTTTTCATACCATTATGTTTTCTTAGTTTGCTTAAAACATTAAAGCAATACTAACTAGCACAAAATGCATCTAGAAAATGGGATTTTTTAGTTTACTCTGCATATTATCAGTACATTTGCAGATCCAAGTAGTTCCTTTTGAATTTCTCATATTGGTGTAACAGTGATAGCATATTGTGCTTAAATGTATTTGTATATTTTATTTGTAATTTCTTTAAAATTTAGTTTGATGGAACCAGGCTTAGTGGCACATGTCTATAATCTCAGTGCTCACTGCAAGCTTGAGACCAACTTGAGGGCTACGAAAGTGAGCACAAGGTCAGCCTAAATTACATACAATGTTTTATTGAGAGACACTTTCTCAAATAAAAAAATAATAATAAAATAAAATAAAATTTGATTGTTATACATTCTTTGGACACTAAAATTTATTTTTCCTTTAAGCATTTGGAGATGAGATACTAACTTACAAGACAAAAATATTGAAAGCTAATAATCCATCTGTATATTAAGTTGCACAATTTTAAATGTGTAAATTCATATGAGGAGGGAAAACACTTTTAATTATCTCTATCAGAAATAAAAACAGGGGCCAGGAAGATGGCTCAGTGGAATAAGCACTTTCCTGGCAAGCGCAAGGATCTGAGTTCAATTCCCAGTTCCGCAAAAAGAAAAAAAAAAGAAAAGAAAAATAGTTTCTGAAGGTCAGCCAAATAGATCAGGGGATTAAAGTTCCTGCAAGCAGGCACAGGGACTAGAGGTTCTATACCCAGACCATCCCGCTCCTTAGGCGCTCTGAGATTTTTTTAGTCCCTGTCCTAAAAAATACAAAATAAAAAAAAAAAACAATAGTTGCTAGGATAGATAGATAGATGGATAGATACATAATTGTCACAGGCATGTATGTATTTACACATGTTTGAATCTCTCCATTTGGAATTATACAATCAGGATCTATAATGAATGACTGTGTAGCCTCTGAATCTTTCACCTAATTTTATATTGGTCATTAAAATTGAAAATGAGGTAAGTACTGAGTAAAGATATGAACATTTTATTTTAATATTAAGAAAATCAATACTGTTCTTTAAATCAAATAATTAGTTTATTTCAGTATTGGTAAAATAAGACTAAAATGAAAGACAGATTTAACAATATAACACTTTATTTTTATAAGATCTGCACTTGTTAATTTTACAACCTCCATTTTTTTTTCTTTTTCCAGCAGGATTATTAATTATATCAAATTTGCATTTGAATAATACCACTATTAACACCTCACTGTACCTCTATTTTAGTTCTTAAGTGATGTATGTATCTATTATAATATCAAAGAATTTTAAAAGAAGCAGGCTATCTTCATTGTAATTTTTATTAGGAATGGAAACAAACAGGGTCAGGGATAGGCTCAGTGGTACAGAGCCTGCATTGCAAATGTCAGTTCAATTCCAGGTTAAAAAAAATATGTTGAATATAATTCATGTTTTTGTAGCTAGTAATAAAAACAACAAGTACGTATTTTCACAAATAATTATTTACATTCATTACTTAATATTTATTCTTTTTTTTCATGTATTTGGTACAGAGTCTTACAAAGCAGGTTGGACTCGTAGTGATCCTCCTGTCTGCAGCATCCCCATTGTAGGATTATGGGCATGCGCCACCATGCCTGGTCTCCATAGCCAGCTCAACATGCCCGGGATTACAGGGCCTGTACAGCATGCAGCCCTGGGGATCAAACCCAGGCCCTCGTGCTTGCCTGAGCAATAGTCTGCTGAGCTCTCTCACTGGCCTTTCATTTTTTTAATAATAGGACATAAATATTGTTCATAGGTAGTAATTCATGAAGTTCAGTCATCTGTTCATTAATCAAATGTATACTGTTTTTTAGGTTCGGTTTCAAGCAGTCTACTAAATAATCAAGATATAGAAATAAAAGTATTTCCCATTTTGGTAGACTGTTTTCTGACAGAGAACATTCAAGTGTGAATATTCAGCATTATGCTTTCAGTACTAAAATAAAAGCATGTCCAAAGATTTCAAAACTGTACGTCTTGCACATTTTTTCTCATTTTCCTCAATTTGTAAATCACTAAAAATGTAGTGTATTTCTTTAAAAAATTATTTTCATAAAATAATAAAATCCGTGTCTTCCTGCTCCTCGTGGTTGCTGTCATTTGTCCTGTTTCCAGAGGACACATTCTTATATCATTTAATTGTCTCCCTTGCTGGTATGACCTTCTACAAGGCAGACAAAGACATAAACCTACTAGAGAAATTACTTATGCTCCAATTTATTTTCCCAGTGACCTGACTTGAAAAGTGTACTATAAAGTTAAACTTATGCTTTCCTCCATGTTGCTCTACTTTAAAATATCTAACTTTGAATATTTCTGGAAATCTTGCCTTTAGGTATGAAATGAACACATCCCTACAAAATATATTTTAAAAATGCACTATTTTTTATTTTTCTATATCTTTGCTAGTAAGGGCTGGATTTGTAGTGAAAATACAGATATGTATTTTGTGGATGATAGGGAATTTTTCTTTCAGTAGATTGAAAGAAAAAAGGAAAGAAAGAAAAAGAAATTTTTCAAAAACAAGAAAAAAATCAATTGAAAACCTATTAATGTGGAAATCATTTGTTTTAGGAGCACAAGTGAAAAGCGATGTAATCTGTAGACAATAAACTGTAGATGAGATCACATGATCAGTATTATTTTCTCTTGAGTAACACAGGAAATAAAGGGACATTTTCATTAATTCCATCTGGCCCACAGATGTTACTTATTGGGAAAGTTGAAAATATATGAAAACCTTATGGCTAATCTGTTTGAAATATATTTATTTTTATGCTGAGATAAAGGACAAAGCAGTTATTATAAACATGTTTACAGAGGCCATATTTACATGTTTATTGAACCTTAAATTTTATTACTAAATTACCATTTGTCCAAGACGTGATTCAAATCTAAAATAGTCTTGAGCAATATCTTTTAACCAGGCCAAAGAATGACATCTGATTAAAATATTTTTATTTGATTTTACTACAAAATCCTACGTGGTTTACATAATGGCAATATTAGGGAAGATTCTTATTTGGTGACATTCCTGACCAATTTGGGCTAATTAAACATAGTTCTTAAATTTCTGTTGCATTATTTGTTTCCACAAACTTTGCCTTCCGAGGAAACATTAAGTAAATATATCTTATATCTAAATTGTGCATATATATTACACTTTTAAAGATTTCATTTGATATTTTAATTTTTATTACTGTAAGTCTGGGCCTGGGCGGTGGCTCAGTAGAATATGCGCTTCCCTGGCAAGCGCAAGGGCCTAAGTTCAATCACCAGTTCTGCCAAAAAAAAAATAATAATAATAACAAGTCTATGATGTAACATTTGTTTTGAGGTATTGGTATATATACATAAAGTCTTTTGATTACTTTTACTCTCCTTTCCTCAATAATCCTATTTAAAGTAATATGACCTTCATAGACAATAAAATTTGTAAAGAATGTACTGTTAAGAGTCATCTCTACCCTGGTTTTTTATCATTACTCTCTTATGCATTATACATGAGTTGTTTGATGATGAACTTGCCCATGGCATCTGATATTTTCCTGAGATAAGTCAGTTACCACACAGAGGAGGAATTACTGGCACATTCCTACTGAAGCATAAATTTACAATATATGTAGAACACCATAGATAGACAGACAGACAGGCAGACAGACAGACAGATTGCCAGACTGATAGATCTTGGATTGTGAGTTATTTTTCTGCAACTGATCCCCAAGACAAACACACATTTCTAATAAATTTTAACTTGATAAATGAACAAACAATTCATTTGTTGATGGATATTAAGGTTGTTTCCAAGATTTAGCTATTATAATCTGTGCTATTATAAACATAGGTGTGTATATAACACTGTGGCATGATACTTGTAATTCTTTTGGGAAAACACTAAGGGGAATAGCTGAGTCAAATGAAACCTCTAGCCCTAGATTTTTGAGGACACTCCACATTGATTTCCACAGTGATTACATCAATCTGCACTCCTCCAAGAGTGAAGATGGATTCCTTTCTCCCATATTTTCTCTAGAATTTGTGATTTCTTTCCCCTTTAAAAAATTATTTATGGGGCTGGGAAGATGGCTTATCTCCAGAACTTAGAATAAGCACTTTCTTGGCAAGCACAAAGGCCTGAGTTCAATACCTTGTTCTGTCAAAACAAATTTATTATATATGTATTCGTCACAAGGTCTCACCAGGCAGCTCAGACTGGTAGTGATCCTCCTGTCTCAGCCTCCCTGGTGCTGGGATCTCAGACATGTGCCACTACACACAGTTTGTTTGGCCAGCTTGGTGTGGAGCCAGCATGGCATATGGTACCCGGGCTAGAACTTAGGTCCTTGTGTTTGCCAGGCAGGTGCTTAGACTGCCAAGCTATCTCCCTAGGCCTTGCTTGAATTCTTCATTCTGTCCATTCTTTCTGGGCTCAGATGGTATCACATCAGTTTTAATTTGCATCTCTCAAATGACCAGTAAAGTTGAAAAAAAAATTTTAAGTATTTATTTGCCATTTGTATTTCTGAGAAATGTTGCAAATACCCATTTTTGGATTACATCTTTTGGGGTGTTTGTTTGTTTGTTTTCAAAATTTTGTGAGTTCTAGACATTAGTTCTCTGTCTGAAGACAGCTGGCTAAGATTTTTTTCTCACTCTGTGTATTGTCTTTCCACTCTATTGGGAATTTATTTTGCTTTTAATAAGATGAGTTCCTAGTTGTTGGTTTTTGTAAGTATTACACCAACTCTCTGGTGTGCTAAACCTAAAATGTAAATAAGAAACAAAATGTGTGATTGATGTTAGGTGAAAAGTAGTTGTTCAAGAGAAAAGAGGAAATGGCAGGATGGGAGGCAAAAATAAAAAGATAAAATGCAAATGAAGTTTTGCAGACAAGGAGTGGAAGAGGTGTTGAACAGAAAGGGACTGGGAAAAGAAAAGAGTAACAAGGGTATATCATGCACTCTTACAATTCCCTATGATGAACATGATCATTATATCTACCTGAGTTATACCAAACGTGTCATATGATCACAACATGAAGCCAATGGCTTCTCTCTCTGTCTCTGTCTCTGTCTCTCCATCTGTCAATGTCTTTCTGTCTGTCTCACTTCTCAGTCTCTCTCTGTGTCTCTGTCTCTCTGTCTGTATCAGTCTCTGTACCTCTCTCTGCCTCTCTCTGTCTCTGTCTCTGTCTGCCTCTGTCTCTCTCTCTTTCTCTCTCTCTCTCTCTTTCTCTCTCTCTCTCCCCTTTCCCCTCTCTGTCTCCTCCTACCTCTCCCTCTGCGAGATTATCAGTGGTCACCTTCCAACAGAAAATAATTTGGAGGACAGTTCTTCTGCAGAAGTAAGAAAAAAATAGTGGAGGAAGCCCTCATTTTAAATGATATTGGGGAGATTTGTAAAATGTGGAGACAAGGGCAAAGTTTTGTCAAAAACTAGCACCTCAGTAAGGCTATAGCAGTGACTCTTGTCCAGTGACAATGCAATGTTACATTTCTGCAAAATCTTCAAAATGAGCCAAGAAAACAAGGTTAAATTCCTTGCAAATATTGCAGGAAAAGAAAAAAATCCCTTGAGGAACTACATTACAGTGGTTTTGTTAAAGACAGAGAAACTCATTCTACACAATAACCCTCCTTTCTTACCTCCTTCACATCAGCTAAAAGTTTGAAAATATTCAAAGGTAAATGCAAGCTAATTTGTTGTATTGCTCTATATTGTGCATGTTCTTTTTAGTTTTATATTATATCATGCTATTATAATCATTTCTTTGTGAGTATGTTTGACCTGCATTATGAAACATCTGAGTTTCCATTATTTCTTCTGGGAAAATTGACTTTAATATGCAAGTTCTTTGGATTATGAGCATGTCTCCAAAAGGAATGAGGCTTGCAAACTTTCTTGTCTATCAACTAAGAGAGTGGGCCAGGGAAATAGCACAGAAGAAAAAGCGCTTGCCTGGCAAGCACAAGGGCCTGAGTTCAATTCCCGGTTCCACCAAAAAAAAAAAAAAAAAAAAAAAAAAAAAAAAAAAAAAAAAAAAAAAAAAAAAAAAAAAAAAAAAAAAAAAAAAAAAAAAAAAAAAAAAAAAAAAAAATTAGAGAAAAGTTTGGAAATTCAGAAAATACTGCTGAAACAAAGAGCCTACAGTGTCACCTGTACTATTATAGGCACATGAATATCCTCTCTCCATGTCAGGCAGAGAGATCTGAGAGTCTTTAGTCTTGGATCAGGCATCTGTGCTGAGATAAAAGCATCCTCAGGTCCAATGAGCACAACATTACAACAATACACAACATTCTATTTAAATCAATAAGACTACAGATAATCATAGCCCCACTGAAACATAGTTAAATGTTTAGCAGGCAAAAATAGAAATGAAAAGCAAGAGTTTAAGGTGCAGGTAAAGATACATGCTGAGTGTTTTTTTCTGTGTCTTTAGAATATGTGAAAAAAAATGAAATTTTTATTTCATTAATATTTCATGAATTCTTTTGATTTCTTTGAACAGTATTATTATATTTCCTAAGGAATCCAAATACCAATAAAATAGCAACAGGGATGCCATTTCTAGATTTACACTGAAAGAATTCAGGATTCAGCTGGGGCTTGGCTCTGGTGTTTTGTTTTGCTTTGTTTTGCTTTGGCTTGGTTTGCCTGTACTAGGAATCAAACTCAAGGCCTAGCACTTGCCAAGCAGGCACTATGTCACTGAGCCACTTTCTTGGCCCTACACTGAAAGAATTTAAACATGATGTTCTCAAACTAAGTATCAGTTTTATTCCATCAGGGTAAATTTATGGCTTTTCGGAACACTTCAGTACATACCTTAAGCAATGACTGCATTTTTAAACAAATATTCATTTATCTTTTTGGGAAAATGAATAGAAAACCAACAAAGTGTATGATAGCCGGAGAGAGAGAGAAAGAGAGAGAGAAGCCATCTGTAGAATAAAAGCCCCCAGGTCTGGGTGGCTGAGTGTGTAAATCACACACAAACTGCCCCCAGTCATGCTTAGCTGCAAAACACAACCCCAAACAATGAAGAGGACTACAGGACTCATTCAGTTTTCTGAAACAATCACCCAGAACCACAGGCCTGTGACAGATTTGAGTCTTGGAGACTCACAATTTTAATCTTCTGTAATGCACAACACTACGGCCAACTCAAAATCAATAGCAATGCTTTATTTTCATCATTCTCTTGCCTTCTCTAATTCAGATAGCATAATTCTAGTATTGATCAATCTTTTATGCTCTGTAGCAATTTAAGAATACAAATATCCATTGCAGTTACTTGGAAACAGTTTATGAGAACCCATGAAAGCTTTTCATCTATTTTTAACTTTCTTGACTCCAAGAGTTTGCTAATGCTTCCCTTCTTCACAAACTTGAGGCCTTATCTTTGCTTGGGAAAGATATTCAGGTAGAGTTAGAAAAATATATGCAGGATTTGTTGTTCATGTTGTAATTTTCAGTTTCTTGGCTAACCATGGTACATTAATAATGGAAAATATTCTAGTAGAATGTAATTGTGCTATTTCAAATTTATGCTTAGAGTAGCTGATTTTCATCAGATGCACCTGCATGGGGTTAAGGAAGGAGCGATCCATAAAGGGCTGCTTCAGAACCCTGGATTCATTTACTTCCTTGTAGCTAATGCCCTCGCCACCTGAAGAGTGTTTCAGCCAGTTCTCCAAAGTGTGGTCTCAGTCTCACTGACCTTGGTTGCCTAGCTACAAAATCCTCTTGGTGATTTGTGAGATGCTTGTCTCGATGGAGAGCCATGGATTTATTTTTTCCTAAAGTAAACATAAGAGAGTTTCTATTTCAGAGTAAAACATATTAAAACCAGTATATCTTGCTAAATTTAGGACTTGTACTTAGGGAGTAAAATTATGAACTGGAATTTTCCCTTTCCAAAATCTATTTTAATATTGCCAGCATTTACTTCCTGATCTACAAAAACTAATATTTCAGACAGCTATGGCTGCAATTGGGGCTCCTTAGAAAATGAGCCAATTTTATGAAACATGAAGTGTAATTGTAAGAACATGCTACAAATATTCATCATGTATCCTTCTGAAGACATTTTTTAAGGGAATCAGTCATTCACAGTGCACTTAGTTTAGCCATGTTTCCCATAAACGATCTTGAGAGGAACTATACCTACAAAAATTTTGATGCTGGAAAGTGACATCCATAATGTACATTGTACTTCATTTTTGGCATTATCAACATGTATTTCACTTTCTAAAATTTCACATACCTGTGCTAGTGTCCAAATAGACGGCTACCCAGATAAAAACTTGTTCAAAAATATTAATCCAATTTTTACGGTCTTTCCTTTCTCTGAATAATCAGATCCACTAGTGCACCTACAAAATGAAACAGCAGTATCTGTGACTTTGTACATACACATTAAAATAATAACACTTGTTTGTTGCAAGAGTATGAGTGGATATTTCTGAAGATTACCTTAAATAGGAGCCATCTGGCAAACTGAGCAAAATACCACACAGTCAAGTTATGAAATAATAAGCCCATTATATCATAGCCCATTGGCTGCTTGGACACTTGAGCATGCAGTCCCACTGAAGTTAGTATAATTCAAACCAGCTGCTGAACTGATTTGCTGAGCTAATATCTTTTCTTTTTTGTCTCTTTCTCTCTCTTCTTTCCTTCCTTCCTTTTATTGTTGTTTCTTATTCTTAGTTTGAACCAGAACTAGCTTGGCTGAAAAGTTTCACTAAAACAAAGAGCCTACAGTGAGGCCAGCGTACAAGTTTGCGTTTCTCTTGAGCCATTTTCCTGAAGTAGCTCATCTTGATGCCACAGTGATGCAGCCCAGGGGCAGTGATGCCAGGAAGGGGCTGTTCAGTGGCTGAAAGGCAGCTGGGTTGATTGGAGCCAAAATAAATGAAATTTTCCATTTTAATTTTTTTTGTTGTTGTTGTTGTTACAGCACAGTGATTTCCCTTCACTTGTCTGCAAATGATTTTATTTTTCTGATAAATTCTGTAACCTAATGTAAAGTCTTATTTGTGTCTAAGGTAGCCATGCGCCTTAGGTCTCCAAACTTCAATGTTTTTCTTTCCATAAGCATTAAATAAAAATATGTTTTTTAAAATGTGACTTTTAGGGTCCGGGGAGATAGCATTTCTTCAAATAGTAGAATAAGGCAAGCGCAGGGTCCTGAATTCAATCCTTGGTATGGCAAAGAAAAAGAAATATGACTTTTAGATAATATTTTCCTCCCTCACCCAAATTATATATACAAAACATTTTTTTCCTCAGACATACTTCTGATGTTGTCTACGATATTAGATATCTTAGACAAAAGACAGAAAAATTCACAAAACTACTTAGTGTTGAATAGGAGTGTCAGGTTTTTTATTTCTTCAGTGACAATTTTCTTCAGTGACAAAAGAGACCTTACCTATTTTGTCAAAAGTGGTATTTTGGAAAGGGTAGTAATTTACATAAACTGTAAAACTCCAAGTTACTTTAAGGAAGTATGCCAAAAAATATTAAATTGAATTTTGTTATGTTTAAGTATAATTTCAGCAGGCAGGATTGTGCACACCTGCAATTACAACTACAAGTGAAGCACAGGTATGAAGATTGCAATCTTGAGGCTAAACTAAGCATCTTAGTGAGACACTATCTCAAAAGAAGATGAAAGGCTGGGGATGTAGCCACTGACAGAGTGTCAAGTTCGATCTCCAAAAGTACCAGAAAAGTATATACATATGTGCATACATATATATGTACATACATACACAAATACATAAAACAGATAAATAAGTAAAAGGGAAAACTTAATTTGGACAACAGGGAAGGACTTTTAAACATGCTAAACATATTAAAGAGTATGCAGAAAGTTTATCAAGGAATAATGTAACTGGAGGGCAGTGAAAAGTATGATGATCTTCTGACGCAGAAATAATCAGATGTCACAGAAATAACGAAAGTGTTTTCCAGAGAGTAACATTCAAAAGAGAAACAAGTGCTCAAAACCTTATTGATACTTCTTGATTCAGACCATTTAGGTGAAGTAATCACTTTTACTGCTAAGACGGATTCTCATTTGAGTAAATTACAAATAAAACCTGAAAAAAAAATCTTGTGACAAAACAGAAATCAAGGCTCAGGGGCCAGGGTTGATGGCCCTGGCCAAGTGCTTCCCTGGCAAGAACTGAGTTCAATCCCCAGTTCTGAAAAAAAAAAATGGGGCTTGGCAAAAATTGGATAAAAGGAATGTGAGGTATTGGTGCATTAAGGCAAACTCCATATTTTGATTAAAAATCACATTTGTTCATAAAATAAACAATTTTGAGCACATGACCCCCATCAAATGTCCTTAATCACACAAACTGCAACTAAGAGCAGTGTATCACAACGACAACTCATCAAGACTGTCCCCACCACCTTTTACAGTGGCACAGCATATTTCTTTGAGTTCAACAATTTGTTCAAATGATTTTTTTAGTATTTCCTACATATTTGAAAGGCTTGGAGAGGATTAATCATGTGTGTATAATGCTACAAATATAATATTCTAACACAGATCATTCTATACATAAGTAAACTGATGTATCAAGGGGTAAAACTGCCCTGGATCACTTTTGTTTTCTTCTTTTTTGTGGAGTCAGGGATTGAACTCAGGCCCTAGTGCTTCCCAGGGAAGCACTTATTCCACTGAGCCATCTTCCCAGCCCCTAATACAATTTTTTTTTTTTTTTTTTTTTTTTTTTTGTGGAACCAGGGATTGAACTCGGGATCTTGTGCTTGCCAGGCAAGTGCTTATCCTCCCGAGCCATCTCCCAAGCCCACTTTTGTTTTCAAATTACTTCATCTCTTCTTTTCCTGGAGGTTTGCTCAATATCTTCTACTTTCTTCATTACTGGGGAAACTTACTTCATTTCAACTTAAAGTGAGACACTATGTAGGGAAAAAAAAGTGAAATCAGTCCTGCATAACTCGAAAAGCTAATTAATAGAACACTCTGCACTCATATACCTTCAATTTCAGGACTAATTTTATTCATAAAGAAAGAAATGATATCCATTTATATACCAGTTCTCTAATGTCTTTCTCATAATACAGATGAAAGCTATTCATGACTACATGACTAAAACCTCATGGGGTCATAGTTTTTATTTATTCATTTATTTTTTAAAGAGTACAAAATTATATTACACAGAAGAATTACAAATGATACAGAATTTTACTTAAAGTGATATGAATTTCACAGTATTTGTTGTTATACATAGTTTTGTCTTCCAGTTAGTTGTTCATATTACCAGATATATGTATACAAAATTAGACGAAGAAAAAAATGAAAAAATATATAATAAATTAAGAAGAGAAGAACAAACAATTGGAAAAGGAGACAAAACAAATTAAATGTTAACTGTTCTTTTTCACAGAACAGCAGAAATCCATAGTACAGTTATCCAAAACGTCCTACAGGTGAAATATAAATGTCACATAACTGTCAGCAGGGAGAAAACAAAAATTTCTCAATGTTGGCATCATTGACATATTGAGGCAGATAATTTTTTCTCCAAGTAAATGACTTGTACAGTGTAAAATATTTAATGGCATCCTTGAGCTTTTATCACTCGATGACAGTGGCAGGCACCAGCCACCACTTCCCTCAAAGATGTGACAGCCAAAGATGTGTCCAAATATTTCTATCACCACTTGAAAATAAGGTAAAAATGGCTGAAAAACAAGAATCACTAAGATAACTGGACCTCAGTTTCTTATACAAATATATGGAAGGAGTTTGGTCTGTAGGAGTTATGCCATTAGTCTGTGTTACTGGATTCCTAAGACCGTTTCCTCCATTTGTGGACCAAAGCCTACAATAGGTGGATGTATCAGAAGATAGTTCTTTCTTCATTATGACTTTTATGTTGATTTGTTGGAGACGGGGACTGGATTCTTAGCAGTTCTGAGACCTTATCTCCTTTGTGGTACAAAGTTCTTTAACACAAAAAACTACAATGTGTCTTTGTAGCTATGTGTCAGTAAGAATAGTATCTCCTTTAATCTTATTTTGTATGTTTACTTTTAAAAAACAAGAGACATATTTATTCTCATTTTCCATATTCCAATGATCTGAAATTTTTTTACCATCTTATTAATCAGTCACTTTTTCTTTTTATTAGTTTTACTTTCAAATGTTAACAATGTGCTCAATGCATTTACCACAGTAATTTCAGGTTCATTTTTGCACAAAGCAAATGCAAATATTATGAAAATGTGTATATGTGTTCTTTTTTAAACACTATCTGCTTGTGGAGTTAACCCTGTAGGCTAACATGCAAAGCCTACTTGTTAATTGTTTGGCTAGAGGAGACAACATGGACATTTTTTAGTAAAATTATAAACTAATTATGGAAAAACCCTGACGATGAAGTCCAATTAATTCTCAAGCAACTTTTAGTAGGAATATGCAGTCTCCTCAGATCTTTACAGTTCTTGATTTAATAAGGAATAAAACAAATCGAACTAAATATCCAGGGTAACTAGAACGTTTAAGATAATAATTAAAGGGCCAGAGACAAAGCTCAGTGGGACAGAGCCCGCCTGGCAAGCATGAGGTGCTGAATTTGATTTCCTGTACCCTCACCCAAAGTATTTATTATTGTTTTTGTATTTTAGGGAAGAGTTTACAGGGTGTTCAGGGTCTCACTACTCGATTGGACTCACAGTGATCCACCTTGAGTTTATAGCCTTCCAAGAGCTGGGATTACAGCTGTGTGCCACCATGCCCAGTCTCAGTTGCCATCTCAGTGCTCCCCAGGGATTGGGTAGGCATGACAGGCCTGAGGATTGAACCCCCGGCCCATGTACCTGCTTGCAGGTGCTTTAATCTGCTAAGCTATTTGTTCAACTCCCTCACCCAAACTTTTTAAAACATTTTCTGCTTTTTTCTTATGAGCACTTAATAAAATTATGTACTTAATAAAATTTATTTACTCTTTCAAATGTTTCTGAGTTCAAATACTAAGCAGTCATCTTAATATCATGAAAATTTTGAAATTATTCTTTTGTAACAGTGATTGTGTTTTAGCTATAAAATAACTCATTGCTCATGTTATCAAAGACTAAATCTGAATATTTAATATTGTCCTTGTTTTGATCATCAACTTTTCTGTAATAATATGTATAGCCGGGCGTGGTGGCGCAGGCCTGTAATCCCAGCACTAGGGAGGCTGAGGCAGGAGGATTGTTGTGAGTTCGAGACCAGCCTGAGCTACAAAGTGAACTTAAGGCCAGCCTGAACTACACAGTGAGACCCTGTCTCAAAAAAAAGACAAAAAAAAAAAATAGGATTTATAGACTAAATCTTAAAATTTGTCAGCTTCTGGGTGATATTCATCTTTTGAGAACAATATCAAAATGCATAATATTTATAACAGAAATGCATTTTAAAATCTTTTTAGTTTGTTACATTGTTCTTTCATTTGCTTACTATCTTAGTTACTATTCTATTAATCCTATAACTTTAATCCTTAAAGTTTACATAGCATTATATGAGTGTACTGCCAGAAAGAAGTTTATAGACGTTACGCACCAGATAAAATCACCAGATATGCTACAGTCCTTGAGGCTATGAACTCTTCCTTAGCACACTGTGGGGTCTCATGCGCGGAGTAGATGTTCAATTAATATTTATCATTGGTTATAATAATTTACATATTCGTGAGTGTAACACTTTCAAGAACCTAGCACGGGATTTTGTGCTTCCCTAATACCAAGTAGCAAAAAGCAGAGAATTTATAGTAATGAGTTTAAGAGGCGACACACTACAGGCTAGTTTGCTGCACCCATGGCACAAGGTACCCTTAGATGTTGATATTAGTTTTAAAGTGTGATGTACTTAACGTAGACTAAAGTCTATTGGAAAGCTAATGGCATGTGCTAAACTTATTTGTCTGATTTCATTTAGATTGTTTCAGGAAATATAATAATCAAAATATGGAAAATACATGAGGCAAAACCAACTTGACCTGAAGATAGAGATAGAAAATGAAATCTGAGAATTTTTTCTATAGCATTTAGTTCTGATATAAAATATTTCCTAAAAGCTTTCAAGATAATTTGATTCCAAAGCTTTATTTGAGGAAGGAGAAGATGCGCCACTTCAGTTTCTTGGAAGACAGTCTCATTTGTCACTCCGCTTATCAAGCCATATGTAACTCTCATCCATTTGCATACGTCACATCCTACTCAAATTCCTTGGTGACACTTGGGCACTTTGTCTGAAGTATTGGAATTGGGTTAGTATCAGAGACAATGATTTTCAAAGAGCAGACTGAAATCTGTGTAAATGGGTCAAACACCGTGCTAGAGACAGGGTACAGAGCCACTGAAGGCCCCTGTATTAGCTTTGTGCCTCTGAACCTCTATTCATGTGGTCACAAGGAGAAGTCAGGGATTTTTTTTACGGCTGCTTATTCAAATCTATGTGCATTTTTAATACCTAGATGCTTACAAATTAGAATTATTTCTTAAGATACTCTCTTGCATGTACAATGTGTCCTAAGACTTAAAACGCTAAGAGGTTTTAGCATTACTGTATATTTACCATATGTCTGATATGCTGAATCTATATCTAAATGATGTCTTCTCATAGAATAGGCAGTTGGAAGTTTAGTCTCAATCCAACGATGGGCTCCTCTGTTTAGACATTTTGGAAAACTGCATTAGGAGCAGCATTTTTGTCTGTAATAAATTTTCTCGACCCACTAACGACTGCTGGATTTTAAATTTGGTTTCATTTAGGAAAAATATGGAGTTCATTTGGAACCAAACTCATAAATAATGTAAGTGATGGAGTTGGGAAGTTCCATTTTAGCCCCCAAATGGTCTGTGTTTTTAATAGTTCTAAGATTGATTTTTGGTTTTGCACATCTCACATCTTTGAAAGAAAATATGAGAGGTTTTCCGAATTCTTTTTGCAATGCAATAAATAGACTGTCTCCCAGGATGTCCATTAAAAGACAATACTGCTTTCATGGAATAAATTTAGGTATATTTATAAAAATAGGTTATTTCTAGTTCTACTTTGTGCTTTCACTTTCGAAGAGTAAATGATCAGCCAAAGTGCACAGGAGCAAGATCTGGAATTGAGAGTTGAGTATGATCCACCCTCTAACTCCAAGCACATACCTTGAAACTTACTACTGCTCCTCTTTCCAGCTGGCGCCGAGCAATGGGCATCTCTCAGGACAACTCGCACAAGCACTGCAAGACTGGGGACAAAAGAAAGCCCTATCACAAGGAGCAGCGGTATGAGTTGGGGCACCCTGCTGCCAGCACTAAGATTGGCGCAGGCAGCACACACACAGTCTGAGTTCGAGGAGGCCACAAGAAGTGAGAATCCTACCCCTTAACTGCAAGTTTCAAAAATCTCCTGATGTTTCTCAGGATCGTTGTCTTACCCATCTGGTGTGTATAAGTGAATGGTCTTGCCTCTGT
>PVKA01019800.1:0-14058 GCA_004027165.1 Ctenomys sociabilis
TGTAACATATGTATCATGGTATATTACCCTGTTTATGTCATTTGTTCTTCATTTTTCCTTCTATTTTTCACTCTTAAAATAGAAATAAATAAATTAAAAAATAATGATATATGAGGTAATAAATACATATTCTCTCATGCTGCTTTTAGCTAGAATTTTTGAGTGTTTGTTTGCCTTAAAAAGCATTTCTAAGTAATTTAAATACTTGAAAGGATAATGTTTGTTATCTAGATACAATCAGCATATGTTTTATATTACTGAATATTATTGGAGGATGTTTAATACATCAAAATGTTTATAAAACTTCAGGAAATAGTTTTTAAATTTTCAAGTACTTTAATAGAAAAGATCATAAAGAATAATAGTTAAGAGCATTAACAAAACTGATGGAAAGAGATGATCTACAACTTTATTAAAATGCATCGAAATAGCTTTTGGGCACTATTGCTAAATGATGTTTCAATAATGAACAACAAATAACATGAGAATATTCATGTCCCTCTGATATGCTCTTAGTTTTTACAAATATTATGATCCAATTCTAAATATTGGCATCATATCCTTACTGCCTAAACAAAATCAGAAGTGAAATGGACTTGTATCTAATTGTATTTCCAGTAGAATTTTATCGTAAAAATGTAGTGGTTTTTAATGATGTCTTGAATAATTTTATTACAGAACACTAAATAGATATCAATGCAATCACCATATTAAGTATTTAAAGATTTAAAAATTAATAGGGTGAATTCTAGCAAATATTATGACATAATAAAATATCATTTAGTTGGTGTATAATTCATGGAAAGACAAAGAAGTACAAGAGTGTGTGCAGAAATTCTCCTACTAAGTAGTACCTCAGTCGGTTTTCCATCTATTTCACTCCTATGATTTCAGAAGGGAAAACAATGGTACAACATCATAGATGCCAATATATCACATTGACGTTTCACTTTTCTGTACCGCCCATTATGCTCATTTCCTTACCTTGTTGCTAATGGTTGAGTGGCTTTTGCAATCTCAGGATCTTATCATTTGCACTAAGTACTGGAGTATCTCTCTCTCTCTCTCTCTCTCTCTCTCTCTCTCTCTCTTTCTCTCTCTCTCTCTTTCTCTCTCTCTCATGTGTATTTGGTACAGGGTCTCACTATGTACATCGGAACTAGTGATTCTCCTGTTTTCAGCCTCCCAAGCACTGGGATTATAAGCTCACACCACCCACCCAGTTTCAATAGCTGCCTCAGTGTGCCCCTGGGGCTGAGGCCAGGGATGGCATGACACACCATGCTTGGGATCAAACCCTGGCTGCTGTGTTTGCCTGAGCAGGTGCTTCAGTCCATTGAGTTATCTTGCTGATCCTGGAATTTCTTGAAGTATCTGCTGTCATTGATCTGTGAGTGCATCCGCCACCTTTCTGCCTTATTTCAGTACCATGTGAGTCAGTGTTTGTTGAAAGGACATTCCTTTTTACACTCTGTAACACACAGTGAAGATTAGGAGAGATAAATGTTAACTTCACCTCTGTTTAAACTAATCTAATATCCATAAATTTTGCAAGACTTCCTGCATAGGCTCTGAAGAAAATTGTGGTAGCTTTTCCTCTTTGAACATGGTGAAAATGAGTTCACTTTTAGTCTGTTAACTAATCAAAGTACTAGAGCCAATCTCTTTTTAAGCATTGCGGTGGAGCAATATTTTAAAAGCCATGTCTTTTTCAAACTGATTTTCAGTATCAAATGTATATTCATTTCTTAACTCTTGCTACTAAAACATAATTACAAAATGAAGAGAAATAAGGTTTCATTGTCATCAAAATATTGTTAGTACCCAAATCCTGAGTCTTTTGCTACAACTGATGATGTCTCAGTACATTTGGATATGCTATTGGATTAACATATTTCCTCTTTGCCCTAAGAATACTCAGAGCTATTGCTGGTGGCTCCAGTATTTAGCACAATATAATTTACTCACTATAGTCCTAAACTTGGCCCCCAACTTTGCCACAAAATATCACTTCTTAGTTATTACTTTGTCCTGAGTTTCTTTAGCAGTAGTCTTTGGAAATAATAGCACTGTTCTATTCACAGCATTTTCTTTTAAGTTGTGTTCTTTCCATTTCCAAACTATTATTATTATTCATCACTGAAAAGTTCACATCTTACAGAATGTATCATTTCTGATTGTCTTATATATTTATGTTACATTAAGAGAGACAAATTCTGCTTAGACCAAGCTCCAAAATGTTTATATTTTTTATTTTCAATTTGAAAATCAGTCATATTTGCTTCTTCCTCAAATAGTGTTTACTAAAATTAAGTGAACACTGTCAACCAGGTGCATTATTTGTTTTATAAACTGGAAAGACAATAGATTTGCTTAGTGCATGAATATTTTGGTACAATATATATCTCATACTAATTATTTGTTCCTCTTTAATGAAACTTAATGAGGGCTGGCTAAATAGCTCAGTGGGTTAACAAGCCTGAAAGCAGACAAAGGAGACGGGGTTCCATCTATGAGCCTGTCGTGCTGGTTCCACCCACGGAGCATGCTAGACCAGCAATTGTGACTTGGAGTGGTGGCACACCCCTGTAATCCTAGCACTTGGGAGGCTGTAAACAGGAGAATCCCTACATGTCTGATCTAGTAGTGAGACTGTGAACACACTGTAGACCCTTCCCTAAATATAAAAAAAAAAAAAAACGGAAAAGAAGAAAATTAATGAAATACTTATATTTTGTGAAATTGTCGAATTTCATACAACATAAGTAAAACATTTATCTTTTAATGCACACTAGTTTTGTGAATATGACAATCCATTCAAGTAAGCCAATTCAAATTCAAAATATCTTAATGTTTCTCTCCCAAATCACATGGTCAGTTTTATAAATTTGTAGGCAAAGCAATAAAAAGTTCGAATATGTACACACAAACAAGTGCTGTATCTTAGTGTCAGAAGTAAACTGAGACAACTGACTCTAACCCAAGATCTGACTCCTATTACAATTACTTTAGGAACATAAAGGAATTATACTCTATATATTTTAAAAAAGTATAATGTTAGATTTCATCATTTTACTTAGCCAGCCTTTTGTTACACCTCCAGGCTGAGAATATCCAAAGTAATCTAAAGCATAAAGAGCAAACTAAGAGGCATTGTAAAGCAGGAACTAAAACTACATTACAGTAATAGCAACAAAAGTTAAAATACAGTAAGCTACAATAACACAAACATAAAAATGGATGGTTTGACCAGTGGATCAGAATAGAAGGTCTACCTTAAATGAGTAGGGGAGATGGCACAGTAGAAATACTCAGAGAAGACTCCCCAAACATACATGTATTCTGAAACAGGAGAAATACTGACACACAGAAAAGATGATACATGCAGGCCTTAAGTCAGAGATGTTGCTCAACTGAGTTTGCCCTGGGTGAATATACTCTGGAGATCATGGGATTTGGGAGAAAATGCCCAAGGGAATCATCTATGACTACAGAAGTCAGACTGCTGAAGTCTCTTTGTATACTTCAGGCTTCTCCCCATCGTTTATCCAAACACTGGGAGCACTGCTTCCCAGATAAATATTTTCAATGACTCACCTTGAAAGGCAGGCATTACTGAATCTGTCAACAGGGGTCCAGGGGTCATATTACTGAAGACACAGGGGAAGGAAGGAAACTGAACAAATTGTTCAGAATTTGTTTTTCTCTTGTCAGTAACTAAAAGACTGGAAAAGAGTATGAGTTAGTCAAATAATTTAATCATCAATGACCATTATCACCAAGCTGGGGGGAATAGTCCCTAAGCCAACCCAAAAACTGACTCAGATTCTGTGCGATCCAAAGGCAAGCTCTTGAGATAGGTACAGTGGGAACTTGTGCCAGGAAAAAGAAGGATGCATAGAACTTCTGGCACGTTGGTACAAAGGGTCTGAAGGGTGATCTTCCATGCAGCAGAAAGGTTTATCCAGCACCACAGCAGGGATAATAAGCCATAATCCAGCTTGGTGACTGGAAAATTATTTTGTGTTCACCCCTTCTCATTTTCTTTTCATGACACAGTGACCATTAAGTGAACATTAAGACAGCACTCCAGAAAATATTCAAGAATGTCCTAAACAGAGAAGATACTAATCAAACCAAAGAATTATATGGAATGAATAGATCAAGCTAGGTGAGTATTTAAGAAAAGTGAAACAAAGAATAACTTCTACAGAAAGTGACCACAGTGAAAGCAAATAAATCAATACCTTTCAGTTCTGTTAATGTAAATGGTTTCAGCTCTCCAATAAAAAGACACTGGTCAACATCCTGAATTAAAAATCAGAATCTAGCAGGTAAGAAATTCATCTAATCCAAAAAATTCATAGACTAAAAATGAAAGGATGAAAAACAATATTCCATATACCAGGAACCCAGGAGCAAATTGGAATAGCAATTTTATCCTCAGAGAAAGTAAACCTTAAACTAAAACTGATCAAAAGATGCAGAGAGGGCCACTAAATATTAGTTTCAAAGTTCACTCAAAAGGAAAAACTAATAATTACAAATATGCATGCACCTAATATTGACAAAAAATAATTTAATATACGTATTATGTACATATGTGATCAATTGAGTATCAATACAATCATAGTGGATGAGCTCAGTATTGCAGTTTCACAAGCTAGTCAAGCAAAAACAAAATTAGTCATCTTTAACTTTAAACAAATCAGTTTAGTAGATATATTTACTTCTGTACTCTTCCATAACAGAATACAAATTATTCTATTGTCACCTAGAACTGTCTCCAACTTAGGCAATTTGTTGTTCAGAAAGCCTACTTTAATATATATATATATAGAAGCATCAAAATCACCCTATGTAATGTAATGTAACTCAAAATCAATCATAAAGAAAAAACAAATAAAATTTAAAAACACCTGGACACTAAATAACACACTTCTGAATACTCAAGAAATCCAGTCACTTAAGAAATCCAGGAAGAAATGAATGATCCCAGGAATCAAATGACAATATCAGTAAAATACACAAAAAAATCTATGAAACATAAAGCACACTGAAAGGGGAAATTGATTGTGCTGCTCTCACATTAGGAAAATGAAGCAAGTGTAAACAAATAACTGAATGATGAATTTCAAGATATTGAAAACAATAAGAGCGTGCCAAACTGAAACTTAGTTTATATATGAAAATCAGAAAGGTCAGAGTAGAAATTAACAAAATTAGACTAAGAAACCAGTACAATAATTAATAAATTGAAGACTCATTCCTGGAAAGACTAAATAAAATATGTCAACCATTAGTCGAATTTAACAAGGGGAGGTAAAAGACATCAATGTGATTAGAAATGAAAGAAGCAAAACCACAACAAATACTACTGTAATCAAGAAGTTCATTAGTAAATAATACAATTGTGTTCTAATAAAGTGGATAATCTTGAAAAATAGGCAGTTGCTAGACATACATGAGTTACTAAATCTGAATGAAGAAAACATAAAACTTTGGAATAATCTAAGTACAAGCAACAAAAATGATGTAGCAATTAAAAAAGTGCATGGAGTAAGAAAATTCTATGACCAGATGGACCCACCAATGAATTCCAAAAGATCTTCAGGGATATTATGGTATCAATAATCTTTAAACTTTAATAAAATTTTAATAGAAGTGACTTCAATGTATTTCTGGATGTCAAGACAACTGTGATTTTAAAACCAAATAAAGAACAAACCTGAAAAGAAAACTGAAGGCCAAATGCTTTAGTGAAAATTAATGGAAAAATTCTCAATAAGGCATTGGCAAATTGAACATAAGAAATCATCAAAAGAATCATACATCAATATGTTTCAACTCAGGGATGCCAGAATTATTCAACATATGAAAATCAATATAAATAACACATCACGTGAACACAGATCATCAACTCAATTCATGCGGAGAAGCTTTTGACAAAGTCCAACATTCAATCATGAAGAAATCCCTGAAAAAGTTACAGAAGAATCTCATATTAAACATATAAAGACAATGATGACAAAGTAATGGTTAACATCATTTCAAACTGGGAGGAAGAGAAATCTTTCCTTCTAAAATCAAGAACCAGGGCTGGCCAAATAGCTCAGTGAGGGGCTCGGGAGATAGTTCAATAGAATAAGCACTTCCATGGCAAGCCCAAGGTCTGAGTTTAATCCCCCATTCTGCCAAAAAATAAAATACCTCAGCCAATTAAAGCATCTGCAATCAGGTATGGGGACCATGCTCATATCCCCAGCCTGCTGTGCCAGCCCCAAACCCAAGGCATGCTGAGATGGAAATTGTGGTGGCATGTCCCCATAATGCCATCTCTTGTGAGACTGAACACAGGTGGATCACTACAAGTCCAGTCTATGTAGTGAGACCCTGTAGATCCTGCCCTAAAACTAAAAATAAATCAAGAACAGGAAAGGGAGGTCTATTATCACTACTATTGTTTCACATAATACTGTAAATACTAGCCAAACATTGTCAGACAATGTAAATAAATAATATATACATTATATATTATCATTTATTAAGAGTCATATCATTTATATAAAATATATTATTATCTACAACAATGATAATTCAAATTATCAATGTTTTAGATGACATGACCATTTACATGGCAGACACCAAAATTACATAAAAGGAGCCCTACACTTAGTAACGAAGCTTAGTAGGTTCATAGGACATCAAATCAACACACAGAAAGATACAACATTTTTGTATACCAATACTGAACTCAACTGAAAAGAAATGAAGCAAACAATATCATTTTTGAATGCATCAAGAAAAATTAAAATCAATTCAATTAATTAAATAGGGAGGTGAAAGACATCTACAGTAAAAGTTACAGAATCTGGAAAAGGTGGGTAAAGAAGACATAGACAAGATGAATATTCTCAAGAAGCTCTCACACAAAAATGATACACAGATTTAGTGCAATCCCAGTCAAAATCCCAAAAGCATTCATCACATGACAAGTTAAAAAAAAGGCCTAAGTTTATATAGAAGCAAAATAGACTTAAATTGGAAAACCAATTCAAGGTAACATGATTTTCAGAGATTGAGTAACACCAGTATTTTTCAAACTCTAATACAATTGCAGGGCAAAGCAGGAGTTACCCCAATCACAGAGTTCAAGTTATATCAGAAACCTACAGGGAAAAACAGCATGGTACTCAAAAAGCATAGGCCTGTGGATCGATGAAAGAGAATAGAGGAAGCTGAATCAAAAACAAATGCATTTGAGCACCTGAGCTCTGGTAGAGAGGCCATAATCATTTGCAAAAGGAAATACAGACTTCTCAATAAATGATGTTGGGAAAGTGTGCCAAAGATACAACTCTTCTCTACTTTTTAAGTAATGTGGAGTTTCTTATGATCATTGTTTATTTAGAAGATCTCCTTTTTATGAAAACTTGAGATATTGATCTTATGGTTCAGAAGTTGATGGAATACAGGGTATGATGATCCTTGTGGCTATATAATTTCAACAAATCTGGAAGAAATAAGAATGATAATAGATGGTTGTTTTTCCAAACACTGCGGAATGACAATGGCTCTGATATTCATGTGGATATTGAGCTTCAAAAGATGGTCCCAAAATGCAGTTTTGGAAAATTGAGACAATAAGTGAATGATCCCAAAATCAGAGCCTTTAGTATCAGGAATTAATGTTAATAACAGAGCATTAATTCAATTTCCACTATAGCAGAACACTTCCAATTAAGGAATACAAATACAGGGAAGAGTAAAAGATGTGGTAAATTTATAAGATAATTTGCTGATCATTGAAATGTTAGTCCACCATGAGGTATTGAAATAGGAGAATATATTGTTTAAGAACAGATAGAATAATACTAAAATAGACAAAGAATAACAGTGTATTTAGTCAAGATCATTGTTATTTAAATTTAATATATTCTCCAAAAGTATTCCTTCTTTGGGGGTACTTGAAGGGTGTATTCTTATGATGAGCTTTCCCTTTGATTATCTCTTTGCTCTCTGTCTCTCTCCTCTCTCTCTCTCTTCTTCTCTCACCTGCTGTCTGATGTCAGCAGAGCAGCATTTTTCTGCAACACTTTTCTACAAAGCCATTTGTGCTTTGAAGCCAACCATAAGTTGCAACCTCTGGAAAACAGAATGCAGAATAGACCTGTCTTTCTTCAAGTGGTGGCCATTTTGCATTTTGTCTTAAGAGACAAAAAAGTGGCTAACACAGAAAAAATATACTGAGCTTAGCACCTTTATTATGATTGTACTGGACGATGTGGTTCACAAGTGTTTCAGATTGATTTGTTGGCATGGTGTGCAAAGACTTAGAGATTCAAGGTAGAAAAACATACAATGTATAAACTAAGAATGATGGATGATTCTGGGTAGAACATCAAAATGCTGATAAGAATGTGGACAATGAGACTAAGTCCAGCAGTTTTCAGTTAGAAGAAATCCTTTGGTGATTGACACAGAGGCCAGGTTTGTTACACTATCACAGAAAATTTGTCTTTACTTTGTTCGTGTCCTTATACTTCATATTAAATTAAAATGAAAGGCAGTAGATAGACTTTCTTGAGGGAACGTCAAAGAACAGCACATTTGGGTATGAGTACTGTTTTCAGCTAGATTTACAGCAAGACATAGAATAAAAAAGCAAACATAAAACATTTGGAGAAAAAAATCACTGGTATCTAGAAAGAAAGTGCCTGCAAATCTAAAAATGGCTGTTGAAAAAGGTAGCACTAAAAGAATCTTATTGTTTTATAGCAGGGCAAAAACAAAGATGGTTCAATGATACCTCAGGAAACACCCCTCCTGTCACAGGTACAAAAGATACAAAATTTAAAATCTTTTATTTGGAAGAGTCCTCATCACTCACAAAGATCAATGTAGAGAACTTGTTCCCTCAGATCATTTCCTCTTGCTTACCCGGCCAGCTGTGAGCTATGTGCTCGTGGTTTTAGCAGCACATAAACAGTGAGGTAATTATAAATTCATTAAGACATCATCCTGGATTTAATAAGAAAGGCTGAGAGGCTAGGCAGTGCACCCAGAGAGGGCAGTGTGATACTGTAAGGCAACAGTGCTGTGGAAGGGGCCGGAAGATGGCTCAGTAGAATAAGCACTTCCCTGACAAGTGCAAGGGACTGAGTTCAATCCCCTATTTCCCCCCACCCCCCAAAAAAGTGCAGTGGAGACTCTTCAATTTGGTGAAGAAATGCCACAGGTCTTATAAGAAAACTGCAGGCAGTGAGTGAGCAGAGCCAAACAAGGGAGAAGCCCTGTGGGCCACCACTGACAGCTATGAATGTGGGGCAACTCAGACCCACCTGCTGTTGCTGCTACTGCTACTGCTAGACATGGACATATGAGATAGTGTCAAAGAGAAAAAAAAATAAAAAAGTAAAATGCAGTGGCAGTGTCTGTCCTGCAGGTTTTTGGGTTTTATTCTTTCTTTGCTGCCATTCCTTTCTATTCTCCTAATTTTCTTTTTTAGATTGAAGGTATTTAAGCCACACTTGTCAGAAGTATCTGAGTTTTTGTTTGGTGTTTACAGAACTTAAGGTAAGAATTTTCCCTGTGTTTCCAGAAGAGTTTTAGACTTGGACATTTCAGCAATGTTGAAACTATTCAAACCTTGAGAAGTCTTAGTGTGGAAAGACTGCATTTTGTACTCTGAGATGGACATGAGCATTTTGTAGGACAGATGACAGAACACTGTAAGATTAGATCTGAAACATCCCACAAAAACATGCTGGTCAGATGTGTAAATGTTTGGAGCAGGTGAGTGGCTTGATGCATGATTCAGAAGTGCGTAGTCTTTTTTTTTTTTTTTTTTTTTTTTTTCTTTATTCTTTTTCTTTATTTTTTTTGGCAGAACCGGGGATTGAACTCAGGCCCTTGCGCTTTCCAGGAAAGCATTTATTCCACTCAGCCATCTTCCCGGCCACCTAAGAAGTGCATATTCTTGTCCCTGGTTTTTCTCACCTCTTTTTTTTTCTCAGTTTTTCAGCAGTACCACTCTGCCAATTTTTTTTCCATATCATTTGTACCTTAAAGCCAACCAACCATATATTGTATTCTGAGGAAATCATAAGAAATTAGCTTTTATTCTTAATTTGTCATATTTTCCCCAACAACAGCAATGTGACAAGTACAATCACAGATGTAGTGCAAAATAAAACTGATGTGAAAGGCAGACTGCACTTTGATAATTGTCTATTACTGTTGCTGATGAAACAGTTTCAAAATAATATTTACCCCATAATGATAGAGATGTTATTGAAATTGAGAAAGGCTAAGATTTACCTTTATCTATGTGTGTATATTTATATATTTAACAACTTATAGATCTAGATAGAAATAAATATTAAAGAAATATAGATAGATTTGTATATTTTAATTTTTAGTTCATAAAGTAATAGAAAACTATTAAATCTGTTAAAATTAAGCAGTTTATGTATTTCACTAATTTGTAATTGAATTTAACTTCCTATTGCTAATTATTTCTTTGGGCTAAGTACCATACATAACCATTTTGCACTTCATTTACTTTACGATTTCTTAGTAACATTGAGCAAAAATTTTAAAACCGAGAATAATATAAGAACATTTAATAAATTGTATAAGACTTTTGCATACAACAAATTGCTTATTATGTATGTGTTATTTTAGAAAAGTCTTAAAAATGGAACATCTTATTCATCATCAGAGTTTTAATAAGCAATAATATTAGCATAGAAGAAAAACTCTAAAAGTAGCTGTAAAGTGAATAAAATATAAATTGAGTACATAAAGTACATGCAAGATGAGGTTGTGTTTCTGTAGACTACCATTTGTTTTGCATACTGAAGAATCCAGTTTTAATTCCCAGCACCAACCCTATATCCACCAAAAGTATAAACCTATAATACATTTTTAAAAATCCATATACTTAAGGTACACTAAAGAGTATACTGATCCTAATATGAAAGTAGTTTTACAAATGCTGAAATCTGTTCTGTTTTATACATAATATAATATGATACAACTTTCTACCAAAATTGCACAAAGGCATGTGATACTTCCTAAACATACCCTGCTTTTGAAAATGAATGATTTGGTAGACAGTTTACTAATAAGTAGAAAAGGGACCTGAAGTTTTAAGTCAAAATAATGATAAAGAGAGGCAATAAAGCTCTACTTTTTCAGTACACACTGCACAAATGGCCAAACATTTTAGGAAGCTATACATATGTTCAGTTATTAAGTATTAAGCAAATACATGTTTTAAAGAGAAAACATGAACTCATCTGGTTTTATTGTTACATATTGTATGAATATTTTGAATTACCACAATACTCCATTAATCTCCACAGTTAAAACGCTAATAAACTAAGAAAATTTTTTAAAAAGCATAACCAAGTGATTACAGTTTGAGACATTGCCCATTGCAGGTAAGCATATAAATTCTAAACTTTACCCAAAACATAAATCCCCTTTGTTGTAATTTATCATCTTATTTTGACCTGTGATATAAAACTGTCAAATTACCAGGGAAAGATAATGCATATTTCCTTTTTTTATTGGGAGTTTCAGAAGAAGAATTTCAAAATTTTGCCTATATTATCATCAGTTACCATACTACTTTTAGTTCTAGATTATGAAATGAGTAGATGTATTTGGAAAATTTTGAAGTAATCAGTTGTATTATAATACCTTGCCCTGAAGTGTTCTCTAGGGTTGATGAAAATATTAATACCAGATTTATTTATTTTATATAAGATAAATCACCATTACATTAAATAAAATATCTAAATTCAAATGCTATGTAACATACTTTTGAGAATCTTTTTTTCTTTCTGCATTTAGTACAGGATCTACAGTGTCTCACTACACAAATTGGACTCATAGTGATCCTCTTGTGTTCAGCCTTCCAAGTGCTGGGATTGCAGGTGTGTGCTACAATGCCCAGTCTCATTCCCTGTCTCAGGACTCCCTGGGGTGCAGGACGCTGGCACTCCATACCAGGAATTGAACCCCCAAACCCTGACCCTCTTTAGCCAGTTCCTTTAGCCTGCTACACTATCTGGCCAGCCCTGAGAATCTTATTTGTATTAGTCTCTTTAATTATTAAACATTTGCATTAAATTTTAATTGTTTCCATTTAAATAGTAGATTAAATGTTTAAGCTTCAGAACATTGTCAATCCCTACAGGTGATATAAAAATATAACTATTCCCATGTTTTCAAATAATAAACAGTGATAGGTAAGTTTTCACAAGAGTGAAAACTATACATTATGATCACAGTAAAAGAAAATAACGTTATTTAAAAATTCTTCAAAAACCTAATGGATTTGTATTTTAGATAGTAAGAGCAATCATTATGTCTGTATAGCTAAGCAGATATTAAATTGGGAATTTTTTTTAATTTAATTTTTTTTCATTTATTTTTATTTTATTAAAATACAAATGTCAATCAGACAGTTTCAAGACACCTTAACCATACAGATTTGATGTATATAAGTTATTTCTGCTAAATTCTGTCTGATCACTTCTCCTTGATATACCTACTATTTTCCAGGCAGACTAGTTCATCCTGGTTAACTTTTGCTCCCTCTCTCAGTCAAGAGAGAAAATGGGAGGATGCTCTTATAGATCTGGGTCTACCAAAGTGTCTCCGCTTACCAGGTACAGATCTATGAAGTTTGAATTCATCCAGCTGTGCCTGACTTGGGTCTGGTTGTTACTCAGGTTCTTCTTGCTGCAGCCTGTCAGAGTGAACCCACTGTGTTCCTCTGGCAAGATATTCTGCTCCTGTATTAGCTAGGTGGTTGGTTCTGGCCCCGAGCCTTTATGTAGGGACTTCAGCTGCAGAGTTTCACACCAGGCCTATATACCAGCCCTGGGCTGGGTCTGGAGGAGTCCAGAGAGCAGGACAGAAGGACTCACTCACAAGTCAGGCCTGGGCTGGGTCCAGAGAGATCCAGCAGGCAAAGGGGAGCATGGACGCTCTCCCAAACACATGCCTGGCCTGGGCTTCAGCTGTGTCTTGAAATGCAGAATCTAAATTCAAGGACCCAATCGATAAATGAGCTTTTGCGATAAATGTATGCTACACAAATGAAGAGATACAAATGGCAAAGAAATACATCGGAAAATTTTCAACACCATTTTTCATTGAGAAGGTGCAAATTAAAACAAAACTAAAACACGTTCTTATACCAGATAAATGGTGGTCGTCAACAAATGCTGGAGAGACTAGGGAAAAAAAAATTCTACTCTGCCTCAGGTGAGAGTGCAGGCTGGTACAACCACTATGGAAATGAGCATACTCATAACCCTAGAACTGCAGGTCTGGTTCAAGTCAAGTATTGCTTCCCTAAGCTGGGCATGGTGGTGCATGCCTGTAATCCCAGCACTAAGGAGGCTGAGGCAGGAGGATTGTTGTGAGTTCAAGACCAGCCTGAGCTACAAAGTGAGTTTAAGGCCAGCCTGAATTGCACAGTGAGACCCTGTCTCCAAAAGCTAAAAAAAAAAAAAAAAAAGTATTGCTTTCCTAGATATTTTCCCAAAAAGAACTGGAGTCATCAGAACACAGCAATATATGGGCACTCATGATTATAGCAGCAAAATTTTTCATAGCTAAATCTTAAAAACAACCAAAATAACCATCAACTGAGAAATGGATAGGAAAGATAGAATATTTTTACACAATGTAGTTTTATCCAACTATAAAAAAAATAAATTTCAGGGTTTTGTAGATCGATGGATGGAAGTAGAGATTATATTTGTAAATGAAAAAAAAATCAGTTTCATATGCACAGATATACTCTCTTGCTAATATGTGAATTGAAAGAGTAAAATCTAAAAGATACAATAGACACTGTGAAAAGGAAGAATTTGTTGAATGGGAAGGAAAATCTGGGATGAGGATAAAGGCAAATAAGAGAAAGGGAAAAGACAGATTTAGGTATATATGCAGAATTGTTTGGATGATTGTAGCGTCATTTTCTGCTTGTCATTTGAAAGGAGTAGTTAATGTTTATTTTTTTAAATATCTTAT